>APFE030301009.1:0-50512 GCA_000404065.3 Pinus taeda | reverse complement strand
GTCCATGGTATTGGATGCTTCAGCATGTATAAATATGTATTGTAACATTGAAAGGAACATAATGAAAAAAAAATCAAGTTGGTAGTCCTGGTTTTGGGATCCAGTGGGAAAATCTCTGTGTATATGTGTTTTATGTGTTATGCTCTCACATTATTTATTTTTTTGTGTTTTAGAATTTGTTTCAGGTAATTTATGTATGGGGTTAAAACCTACAAAATCAATGCCAAATTCCAAGATTTGGTTGCAAATTCATGCTTCTCTAGGTCATATGACACCAAAATATACTAAGATATGGAATTATATTGGTTGACCAAGACTTTAGTTTCAATCACATTAGAAAACATGAAACAACATAAACCAAAATCTGTGGGCGGGTTAAGAAGATTAAAGCCAAATGCATTGTGTTATGTAGGGTTGCTTTTGAGCTTAATTTCAAAGTCTATGGAGAAGGCTCAAGCAAAGTGGAGGAAATGGTGCAGCTCAAGGGAATTGCTAATTGCCAACCTACAATATCTTGACTTTGATATGTTTTAATTTTTTTTTTAAGCTAATGCCTCTTTTCCAATTGATTACTCATATGAAGTTGAACCATTATGACTATGGAGAATTACATATGAATATCTAAGACCCTCCACAAAAGTCTTCAAATAATCCTCTAAGGTCTAGTTTCCTTTTTCTTAGACCTCAACTAGCAAATATTTTTTTTCATATTATACTAATATAAAATTACAACACCTCACATAATAAGAAAAGTTCACAACAACATTTAATAACAATCATTTTTTTCAAACTTACAAATAAAATATTATTAATTTTTTTCTTATATGGGCTACATGCGCCATTGTTCTTTTACCTTTTATTTTTATAATAAAATATCTCTAATGTAATTTGGAAAATTTAAAATTTATATGTAAATATTAGTGATTTTCTTTTTGCTAACAATTTTACATTCATGTCATATGAGCACTCTGTAACACGTGATTTTGTGCACCTAACATGGTTGTTGAACCCTACCAGTGCATCTATCGCTACATGCTGGATCTGCGAGATCAGGACTTTGCACACTTTGGATTGGCCCCATGGAACTTTGATTTATGCTCGCCTTGCAACTAGTAGGCCAAGTGGTCAACTATGACTATTCCAACCTCTTTCACCCCTGTTACAAGGATATAGAGGCTTTCAAATTACTGGTATCAAATGGCCCCAAGTACTAGAATGTTAAGCCATCTCGCTTTATTAAGAACCTTGAGGAAATTCTGAAGTAGAAATATTTGCACCTAAAGCAAGATGGAGGGCTCTACAAATAGTAGAAAGAGGATTGGTTGATTAGTTTATGGTTTCCCTCCCCTATATCTATTTGATTATCGGTGGAAAAGAACTGGAAAATCTTAGTAAAGGGTGAGATCTCCTCCTCCTTCTGTGGGAAGGGTTTTTTCCCCTATTTTTGGAAAACCAAGCAAATCGAGATCCGATATTTCAAAGCGAGCCTTATTTAAAGGGAGCCCAAGGTCTATATCTGGATAGATGGAGCCCAAAATTCAACCATGATATTTATGTTCCTTCAACAACACCTATTTTGGTGAAAATCCCTTTCTCCCTCTTCACCGCTAGAAAGATGCCACCTTTAGAAGCATTGATAATGCCCTAGGGAAATAATTAGATTGAACATAACCACATGAAGGCTTATTCTCTTGTGCACAGATCTGTGTCAAGGTAGATCTGGAAAAATAATTTCTAACAACATTTAATCTTAATTTGGATAGCTGCTCCCACTTATAGGAGGTAGACTACAACTAGCTCCCCTTAAAATGTAAAGTATAACATGAATACCACCATTTTTCCATAAACTTCTCAAAAAATAAAGAGGAGCAATCTAAATGAGGAGAAATTTCCGATGAATAGTGGTAGCATGCCAAGAGATGAAGAGGGCCAAACAGACAACAAAGTACTCAAAACAAGCAACTAGAACAAGCATGATCTGAAGGAAAAGGACCCATTTCTCCATGAATATCAGGTCAAGGTAGTGGAAAAGGAACTAGGAAATCTAGAAATGATAGAGGGAATGCAAACATATATGAAGATTTAAACAGAAAGGATGAAGAAGGGGAAATTTTGCAGTCTTGTCCTCCTTATTCAAACTAGATACCCCATCAAGAGACCAGGTCTGAAAAAATAGATGAAGTTAGACCAAGTAATGAACAAGGTCTAAATCAAGCACACATTTCATAAGTAGATGATGAATTTGTTTCTCTAAGGGTGGCTAAAGCGGGATCCACCTTCGCTAGCCCTGTAGATGAAAAATTGGAAGCTGAAAGGGAAAAGTAATATGAGCTACAACATCACAAAGGAGGAAATCAAATAGATAGGTAACACTTGAGAGAATTGAAAAAGACAAGGAATTGCACCTTCAAATTGTGTTGAATCCAAAAGGAATAAAATTTAAAAGTAACCATATTAGCAATAGTACTGCCCCATCTAAAGGCCCCCACACAATAAGTAAATGATGAAAGTTATCTCTTGGAATTATATAGGTCTAGGGTCAAGAATGACATAGGTAAAATCCTTAATCAATAAAGAAACTCCCATAGTTTCCCTCATCCAAAAGACAAAAATGGAGGAGTAAGAGATCCTCCATAGACATCACAAGCTATGGAGAGGAAGCAAGATTGTAATTGTCAGTTCAAGGGGAGATTTTGGCGGCTTGTGCAATTTGTGGAACCTACAAAAACTTCAACCATTGATTCATAAACAAAAATTCAAAAGACAAAAATGGAGGAACAGGAGATCCTCCATAGACATCACAAGCTATGGAGAGGAAGCAAGATTGTAATCGTCAGTTCAAGGGGAGATTCTAGCGTCTTGTGCAATTTGTGGAACCCGCAAAAACTTCAACTATTGATTCATTAATCATCATCCCACTGGTTGGAAATCACCCTACTGCACCTTCCCACATATCAGATATGCTTGCATTTATGTGAGAAGCAAGAATGTTAGTTTTGTTTACTATCCCCAAAAGATATTGCATATGATACAAGTAAAATCTTGAGAGGTGATTTCAACACTACTCTACACAAGTGGGAAAAAAGAGGGGGCTCCCCAATCAAAGATCCTTTTCAAGAAAGCATGAAAGATCTCATCTAACAACTCAAATTAATGGACATAAAACTAGTTGCACATCGCTACACTTCGAATATAGGAGGACTGAAGTTGGACACATTTTCTCTCATCTGGACAAGTTCTTGATATTTGATTATTTTCTATCCCATTGGATAACAACTTGATCCCATATCCTCTCTTGGAGTGATCAAACCATAGACCCTTAAAATCTTGAAGTAACAAATATCACAAATTATGGTTTGATAACTTCTAGGTTTAGCTCGTTATGGATCTCACAACTACATTTCAATGACCTTTTATCATCAACATGGCATGATTGTGTTACGAGAAATCCAATTCAAATATGGGAACAAAAAATCAAGATTAAAGGAGAAAATTAAATCCTAGGTCTTAGAATCATGATGAGATAGTGTTGGTTTGAGGGGGCCTGATCCAGGTTCAACGTTAGTTAGCCAAACAAATCCCTACACTACTGGCCCTTTTGGCATCAACTCACGAAGCACAGATTGAAGTCTCACCCAAAGTAATATGGGGGGATGTTGGAACCAAGCTTTTGCACCCCTGAGATGGTTGTGATGTCAGTTTGTTCCAACTATACCTACCTTTGCACAGGTTGCTTATCCCTCTACTCTACCCTTCAGTATCTTCACGTAATGCTACAATCGGCTTTCACACAGCCCTAACCAGGGGCAGAAGTCCTTTTGCACTGCTAGGGAAAAGAACTATGATATATCCCAAACTAGGCTAAGTACCTTACTTATCTTATTAACAGATCTTGGTTAGCTTCACGAAAAAGATGTTCTTACTTGTGTTCACTTAACCAATATAATTATACACATTCGCACATCATATAAGCATTATAAGTCAAATTCATACCCACTATAACATATGCATAAACAGGAAATAAATATGCATAATTGATAGAATACTCTACTTTATTGGTAATTCCAGATAATTACAGACTTGACTCGCCCTGCGCACTCAGTTGCAGGGGTCCACGCACTCAATTGCACACTACTAGGTCTCTGCGCACTCAGCTGTAGAGCCTCTACCTACGCTACGACCCAACCTAGACTTCTGCTCCAAAGGTATGACTCAATTCTTCGTCATTGATTAGTTCTTGATTCCATTATGCCTCTAACTACTTAGAGCTTTACTCTATTTATACAATCCATGGTTTGTGGACCATGGGTACATTTCTTACAATTGACATTACATTATCAAAATAAGGGTGGACAACCCTATGACTCTTTAACATCGACATGATCCATGCCCAAAAAATGCGGAATCTTTACATTTGTATTACAAAATTGGACCAAAATATGGGCTCTTAGCCCCAAAACTACCCTTGGGGGATCCTGCACCCAAAAGGCCCCCAAAACAAACATCGTGACTCAGCCTTGAGTCACTCTGTAGGTGTAGAGATCTTAGCATGAAGACCTCTCCTCTCTGTTTGAATCGCTACAACTTTGGTAGCGCACTAAGCGGCTGCCTACTGGACTTCATCCATGTGTTGTTCGGTGACTGCTACTGCTGAACTGCTGCCCTAAATCCTTTGCTAAGTTTCTTGTAGTTGTGTGAGCTTTGCTTCAATGGAGGCTATAATTGTATAAGCCTCGTCAATCCATGGCTGTAGGTGTGGTTTTAAGACCGCTTCTTTGTGCCCAGAGACATCCACCTGTTCCTTGAGCTCGCTTTCCTATTGTATTTGTGTAAGCCTTTGTGTAAGGGTAACTGTCTGCACGATTCCTTTTACCTCGTTATACCTCTATTATAGCTTGCGCGCCTCTATTTCTAGGCGCTCTATATTCGAGTCCTTCTGTAGGGTGGTTAGGACCTCAAATGACTATTTGAAGAGCTCCATGCAGGCTGCCATTACACTGTCAATCATTGTTATTGTTGTTGTGACTGCAGTGGTACGCTATTCTCTGACCTTCGATGGAGTTGAAGTTGGAGCCCTCAACTACAGTTCTGTGATCTGGAGGTTCAGCTCTAGCAGAAACCTAGCCATCTCTGCTCTTGTGTCGCACACCCCTATGGCTAACTTACGGACGTGCACCTCCACCAGTTCTTTTGACTGAATGTCCAACTCCGAGGCCATCGAATAGGATTCCTCCATAACCTACATTATTTTTTTGTTCTACTCCATTGCCTCGTTGCGCTGCAGGCCCAACTGATCAATGTTGATGCGCTTCTCGCTCATGACCTGTAGAGCGTGACTCTCCCTAGCCCGAAATTCTATAGTGACTCCATCCTGTAAGAGGTAGAGTGTCTCCCAAGGGAGCACATCGATTTTCAACTCTACCCCTTTCAAACCTCTCACCATGGGTCTGTCGTCTTCCTTCTTTGTAGTAAGTGCCCCATCTAGTAGCACTATCGTGTTGGTCAACCTTGTGCGCAACATCTCCTCGATAGTCGAAGTGTCGATCGCGAGGCTGTGGGACACTGTGCCAGCCTATGGAGTGCTAACCTGCAACTCCTGCAACTCTGTTCGAAGAGCCCCCAATACTAGCTACTATTGTTCTCCAAATTGTTGGAGGGCCTCTGTGGTGACATCCCTCACTGTTTCACCAATTTCATGTGAATCCCCCTCAGTGAGGGTGATTGGGTCGAAGGATGTCTTCAATGCCTTTGTTTTCTTCTATGGCACCATCTGCTCTTGTGGCTACAAACACTTGAGCTGGGTGGACATCTTCTGCGGGTCTATGCCACCTTGTTCTATATCTGTCTTTGGTTCAGGTGAAGGTGACTTTTGTCCTTTGCGCTCTTCCTCTCCTGTTTTCTATTGCTATGCCAGCTTCATAACATCGCGCTCTACCTGGGCCTTAGCCGTTGCTTCCTCTTTTCTGTCCTTTTCCACCAGCTACGCCATTCAAAGCTTTGTCTCTTCCTTCTTGCACTGTGCGATAGACTTGTCTGTCTCCATTGCAGAGCCAACTTGAGCGCACCATTCTGGCGGCCAAAAATCAAGGGCTGCGAATATCACATTGTCAGTTTCCAAGTATGGTAAATCATGCCACATCTTCGTAGGGTCCTTCCATGCCCTGATGAAGACATGGTGGAAATCTGCTTTGAACTCTTAAAAGCTATACAAACTGTTGTATATTATGGGCGACAACTATGGCTTGCGATTGATCCCCATCCAGATATTCATCTCTATTAGGACCCAAAAGATCTTGCTTTCTCTGATACGTTGTGTATCCTTGGTCATCCACAACGAAGCATACTTCGTTGCCTCTAGAAGGTCTGGCACGACCAAAGGGAATTGGCTACCTTCGGGTAACTCTCATGCCACGAGTGTTATTGACAATAGGAGCCACACGTAATGAAACATTTTTCCCTGTTCCTATTCCTTGCGACAGTTCTTAAGGAACTCGCCACATAGATAGTTCGCCTTGTTGAACTAGACTCCTTCCACGCATTAGGCCACTAGTGCAATCACGGGCACTGGGACCTTATCCGTGCGACACTTCCGCATCACCTTCCCTACTAGTATTTGTGTTGCAACCTTGACTGCAGGGTTGGTAATGATGGAGATGGCATGCCCTCACTTCTTCTTCTCCAACTTGAACTTTTTCTTTATCACTTCTGCAAGGACCAAATCACCACCATTTGCTTCTGAAATGTTGGTTGGATCCTCTCCTCATTAAGGTAACTGCATAATCTAGTGAATCAGATGGTTTGTGATGGGGATGGGCTCCTCTAGCCACAAGCACCCATCATGCACCAAGCAGAGCAGTTGCCTGATGACGAAGACAATCACTAGGGTGCGGTGGTAATACAACACCCACAACAGGTTTAGCAACTCGACCTTCTCTACACCTCTGAGCCATGTCCGCGGCTTCAATTTAATTGTTCCAGCAGTCGCGTTGATCCTCTGGTGCATTAGCTTCTCAATCACTAAATGTAGGAACTTCTCATGGCCTGCGAGGTCCCAATCTCCAAATTTCAATACAAGAACCCACCCCATGTTATACAGAAAATGACCCCCTCATCAACTCAGACGGGAAAGACATGATAGCTGAAGCAAAGACCAAGATCACAAGCCTTGTTTCCACACTAACGCTGGCTATACACTAACAACATGCTTTATAAAGCTTCTTTGTAAGCCTAAGGGAGCGTTAATAACCCCACTAACTCTAGTTGTTGGTTCGGGGACAACGTTAGTGAAACTTAATGAATATCTAGAGATTAAAGGAGTGAATTGACTCATAAATATCTCAATATTCTCTCCTAAATCTACTCAGAAAAGCAAGGAAACATCTAGAGTTTGACCTAGTTGAGGGATTTCTAATCCTAATGAAGGAAACAAATGGGAAAGAGCTCAAAAGCATGGCAACATCATTGCTTTTACCTAAAGAAACTCATGGAGGAACTTTGAAACCCTAACTTGAATGCTACATAAGCAGAGCTAGGGCTATGGTGATAGAGGTCAGATCATTTGAAAGGATAGCTTACTTGATTGTCAAGCATAGTCTCAAATCTAAGCATAAGAAGTTGGTAAGAAGGGAGAGAGAGAGAGAGGAGTCAGAGGGGTAAGGGAAGGTTGATGCAATAGATGGTTGTAATCACTCTTCCAACATTAATATAGAACTGTAGTTGTACTATCTACTCCATGGTGTTGGTACTATCATTCATTTAGTTGTTTTTCCAATACCTTTTAGCATGAGTAGCTTAGTTATGTGTAACTAGATGTCTTTTATATATTCATGTATTAATTATCAAGGTTGTATGTTGTGATTATGCTTGTCTCCTCTATGTGTAGGATTTAATATAGATCTGGCTTAGGGGACTTCCACTTAGCTGCATTGTACTCTCCAGCAAATCTACACGGAGGCTTGAGGTAATGAATCTGTTTTTCTTTGATAGTTAGTCATTGATTATGGACATGCATGTAGCTTTTTGACAGCTACAGATAATTTTACAGTCTACCAAGGGTCCTGAGAAGACCCTTGAGGATATCTTCATTCTCCATACACTGACGATTCAAGCTTACAGGAGGATTTCTTTACTGCAGGATTTCTTCCTCCATACAATCCTCCGATGCAAATTTGTTGGACCCAGTCCTGGTTCCCATTGCATCTATACCTCCTTTGTCTTTAGTTGGAACACTTCCACCCATCTTGTCAATGATTAATGGGTCGTGGTACTTTTTGGACACTCTTGGTCCCCCACCACTCCCCCAGTCGACAGTCACTACGACACCTTTAATGGAAAACCTTATTGTCCCATTTGTCCCAAGTACAGACCCTCAGATGACACCCTCCACGAGTGGAACCTAGTCTATGTCAGGTTCCACCCCTTTAGTGTCAAACTCTATACCTTCGACAAGTGCTACATATATTACTCCCTATAACGCTCAATATAGCACAGTTAGCGTGGGTCCCTTCAACCAACAATATGGTTGGCATCCATTATATAGTTCTAATCCCCAGATTGAAGTATTTGGGGGAACTCTCAATATGCATATACCGGTCGGGAACGTAATAGTTCCCCCTCCATTTTCACACATGCATGGTCAGTCACTAATTGACATGAGCACTCCTAATATGCCAGTCAAGTACATATGGTTAGTTTTGTGGCGGGTGGGAATCCTCAAGGAGGTCCCAACCAATCCATGGGGGCACCCTACTCACAACCTCAAATGAGTCAAGGGGGCACTGCTTATCTTGGGGGCAATTCTATACCCCAAGGCAACTACTATACCACGCAACCTGTGTATAATATTGGGAATCAACTGATGGGAGTAACATAAGGATGCTCAAGTCATATGTCATTGCCTTGGTCCAATTCAGGGGCATCACACAATTTGCCTTTCTTGGCAACATTGGATATCCCCGACTTGTACAAACTTACAAATGACCCCATCTATCATAACTTACTATGGCTACCAATCTCGCATAGAATATCGACAGACATCCCTAAGTTCGAAGGGAAATAAGGGGATGATCCGGGTACCCATATCACCACCTATCATCTTTGGTGTGTTTCTAACTCCATGATGGATGATAGTATCCAGTTATGTCTTTTTCCCCGCACCCTTACTAGAAACGTGGTCAAGCGGTACATCAAGTTACCACGTGCGTCAGTCAATACCTTTGATGCTCTAATGATGGATTTCTTAAAGCACTTTTAGCTACCTATCCACTATGAAACTAGGACGAAACTCCTCACTTCATTATGTCAGGATATCTCCACCCACATCTCTGATCATATGCATGAATGGATACGTAGGCGGAGGTTAGTCAAAGATCCCCTCCCAGACTATCTGTTAGCAGATTGGTTTTGCAAGTCTCTAATCCCCGAAATCACTAAGGATGTTGCCTTAGGTGGTGCGGTCATAGAAGACCAATCCATACGTCATTTCCAACACTTAGATATGATATATTTTCAGTTTTGAAATCTTTACAATGTAATCCCCAATTCCCCTCGCAACTCCAATGCTCCCGTTACTCAGCACCCCGAAGTGCACACCAATGGGATTATCGGTGCAACCTCCGGGGCTGCTGTAAAATAGTTCAGTGGTCACATTACCTAGATGTCAGTGGACCCCTCTACCAAGTCGATTGCTCTTCCTACCACCGTGATGAAATCTGTGTAGTCTATGCAAAAACCCAGTGGTAAGAACAAGAAGAATAAAAAAAGGACCGCTCCTTTTGAGGAGCAGTCAACAAAGCAGCAAAACCCAAAGCAGAAGGTTGTTGTGCCTCTTGACGATGGAAAGGATAAACCCACCATATTCCCTTGCAAAATCTATGCTGAAGACCACATGACCTATCGCTACCCGCATCTTCAAGAATGCACATATTTCATTGCTAAAAATGATACTGGTAGGAACCCCACTGTCCTGAATAATCCTTTCCCCATTTAGTAGTAGCAACACCTTATTGCAAACCAACCCCAATCCCTGCAAGGGGGTAATGGTGGTTCGCAACATCCTTTAGCTGGTGAAGGACCCTCTACCGTTTACACCTTTGAAATGGTAGATCTACAAACAAGAGCCAAATCTTATGGAGCTCTTGTCGCTCATTCGCAGGAACCCTCCTTAAGTCAAAACCCACTATCACCTAACGATCTTCATATCGAAAGGTTAGTTGCTGACCTTGTGATTCGCCCCCCTAAAGGGGCACTTTGACACACAATGCATAATACATCTGCAGGTGTCGCCCGAAACTACAACATTGTAGAAGACTGAGTGCAAGCGCCATTGGCTATGTCGGCGCTCAAAGTATTACAAACATGTCCAGCACAAAGGAAAGCTCTGCTTTTGGCTATTGGTGGTATCAACCCTCAAGATTCCATGCTTACAATTTTTGACATGGAAAAATGTAAACCTCCCCTTTCTCACCAGCTTGCATTTTAGGTGCAAATATTTTCTAAAGGTAAAGGAATACATTGAATTGTCATTGACAAAGGTGCTTCAACCTACGTAATGTCGGCTTCATATTGGCGCGCTTTGGGTTCTCCAACCCTATCCCCACCATCTAATTCCCTTAAATATTTCAACGGCCACACTTTCATCCCAAAAGGTTAACTAGCCGACTATCCCATCACTCTGAGTGGGGAAACAATAATGGTGGATATCGAAGTCGTGGATCATAAACTCGACTATAATCTACTTTTGGGCCACAGTTGGACTTATGCCATGAATTCCATTGTTTCTTCAGTCTTCCACATCATCCTATTTCCCTTGGATGGAAAGATAGTCACAGTGGACCAACTGTCCTTTTGCACCCCATATTACTCCCTGTTACCTAGCGGCTTTGTACCCTTAATGAGTGGTGTACCTAGCTCTTACGTTAGTATAGGTCCCAGTCTATTGAAGGGCTCTTCCCTAATGGGTTGTTTCCCTCTTTTTCCACCAGAAGTTCCACAGACGGTCAATATGGTTTCATCCATTCCTCATGAACCGATCGATCCTTGGATCCTACTAGCCCCTTCAAACATTGACACTTACGGAGAAAAAATGCCGCTGTCACCAACTGAATTGGCCTACCAGGCCATTCAATCTGCATCCAAATCCCCAGCCACTTTGGTCACAACCAATGATACCACCTCCTCTCCCATAAATGCTCCTTCTAAAAATCTCCTCAATCAAGTCCTAACTTCGGATGAATTTATTCGAGAGATCAAGTGTTTAGAAGAATGACCTTGGGAGGACTCACACCATCGTGTTTCAATATCTGATTAGGACATGATGTCTCTTCAAATCCTATCATCTAACATAACTGAAATTATTTCCTCATCATATATGACTATCCAAACTTTGGACTCAGAAGAAAACATGGGCAATCTTTCAAAGACATTGCTCATCGATATTTCAGTCAAGACATGCATCATGGAAAACATATAGATTGGATCCAATCACAATCTTGAGGAGATTGCAAGCTTCAATTACCCTTTTAAGGACTTCCACAATGTTTTCCCTTGGTATTATGAGGAAATGCATGGCATAGACCCTTCTATTGTCAAGCATGAGATCAAGGAAGATCGAGCATTCTTTTTATGGTATTTTTCTTGCTTGTTAATCCAAAAAAACCTCAATTCTCCTTCTTTGGGATCCTTAAACTACCACGAAGAAGGTCGAGCATTCTTTTTATGGTATTTTTCTTTCTTGTTAATTCGAAAAACCTCGAGTCTCCTTCTTTGGGCTCGTTAAATTACTACAAAGAAGATATGAGCATGTTCTCTTTTGGGAATTTTTCTTGCTCTTGAATTGAAAAATATCATGAGCTTTCTTTTTAGGTGCTTTTTTCTCGCTCATAAACTAAATATATATATCTATATCTATATATATATATATATATATATATATATATATATATATATATATATATATATATATATATATATAATATATATATATAATAAATAAAAATAATAAAAAAATAAAAATAAAAAATCTTGAGCTTTTTCTTCAGGCTCATTAAAAACTTATGAAGATGACCCGAGCATTCTTTTAGGTACTTTTCTCACTCGTTAAACTGAAAAATCCCTTTGTCACTAGGTTCATTAAAGATCTACGGAAGCAACTAGAGCACTTGTTTTTTTGGGACCATTTCTCCCTCTTAAATTGAAAAATCCTCGAGTTTTTCCCCTTCTCTGGGCTCGTTAAATCTACAAAGAAGGAATGAGCAGTTCTTCTACCTCTTTTTCCTTGCTCACTAAACTGAAAAAGATAGCTAGAATTTTGTTCATTTGACTCATTAAAATTTGATGAAGGTATTGAGTTTGTCGTCACGTGAATCATTAAAAATTCATGATGAAAATCGACTTTAGTCCTTCTCCTCTTACTCCTAACAAAATGAGTTCAACATCTATTGGGCATAGGTTTCTCTTTATCATGACTCAATAGATTAACTCACGGGAAAGTAACGGATCTGGGTATACTCTTAAAATTTTGTCACACCCTGTTAAAAACTATGACAAAGGGACCAAGATGGAGTCATTTTTTACGATCATTTCAGACTCTCTAAATATGAAAAGACCACCGAGTTGTCTCATCTGGACTCATTAAATTAAACAGATGAGGTATATAGTCGCTCCTTTTATGATCCTTTTCAGACTCTTAAAACATGAAAATATCGACGAGTTTTATTGTCTAGAATCATTAAACTGATCAGATAGGGCATAGAGTCGCTCCTTTTGCAGTCCTTTTCAGACTCCTAAAAATATGAAAATATCGATGAGTTTACCCATTTGGACTCACTAAACTAATCAGACAAGGATAGTAGACAATACAACTGTATTCAATATTAGAAGCATGGTTTGGCAGTAGTCATTCCCTTGAACATGGCACTCCCTCAGATAAACCTTCCTTGTGATGACCTCTCAATATGAATCCTACCATCCTATGAGTTTAGCCTAAAATACCCTGATGTTCTTGCATCTCTGTATCCTAACACGCTTTGGTGTTCATGAGTCTAGTGCTGCATGGTTAAAACCATTGTCGTGCCTTCTATTGTTCAAGGGTTAACCTTTTGTTTCCTCCATCAACTCATCAAGCATATCCTTTCATCATGCCCTCTGTCGTTTAGACCCAATGCCCAAATATTCCTCAAAGCAAATCATTCTTGTCTCGTTTCGTGTCGATTGATGTAGGACACATTTCCTACCTCTCGACAGGTATCTTCCTATCGACTTCAACACTCTATCTAGGAAGACAACCTAGAAACACATTTAGTGCCTTGGTACTTGCAGACATTAGTGGCAAATCACCTTGTGGTTGATCAAGGGTTCTCATTATTGGCTCTTGGTTAAGTGATTATATGAGTGTTCAACGAAAAAAATATCTTTGACACTCAGTAGATTATACTGTGCATCTTGGAGACCATCACCATTATTGGTGGCCTTCCTCGCGTCTGTTAATGGCCTCCATTATTGACTGGAAATCAGAAGATTTCATGCATGTTCGACATCAATGCATATATTCACATGCATCGATCTATGTTGTTCGGTGAAGTGGAAATCAAGACCTTCGGTAGTGCTTGCATCACTCAACCTTGTTTCCTCTCCCAAGGTGCGTATATTGTTTTTTAGAGACAACTTATCAAAAATCCTATTATGACACCGGACCCGCATTGTGCTTATCGGTGGCCAACATCGCCATATCTCTTTTATGAGAAAATCACTCTGACATAGCTACTAAGCATGGGAATTCCCGACTCAAGACATGATTTTAGTTGTTTTATATATATGTTTTGTATCAGGTTTCCTGTACTGCCCGAAGATCCAATCCTCTCTCCCTTTTTCTCGAAGAAGGAAAATAAAAGCTAAGTAAAGTATTTCGGCCATCGTCATAACCTCTGATCTCACGCTTTAAGGGGCATCTATTATACAACAAAATGACCCCCTCATCATCTCATAGGGGAAAGACATGATAGCTGAAGCAAAGACCAAGGTCACAAGCCTTGTTTCCACAATAACATTGGCTATACACTAACAACATGATTTATAAAGCTTCTCTGTAATCCTAAGGGAGTGTTAGTAACCCCACTAACTCTACTTGTTGGTTTGGGGACAATGTTTGTGAAACCTAATGAAGATCTAGAGGTCAAAGGAGCTAATTGACTCATAAATATCTCTATATTCTCTCCTAAATCTACTCAAAAAAGCAAGGAAACATCTAGAGTTCGACCTATTTGAGGGATTTCTAATCCTAATGAAGGAGACAAATGGGAAAGAGCTCAAAATCATGGTGACATCATTGCTTTTACCTAAATAAACTCATGGAGGAACTTGGCAACCCTAACTCGAATTCTACACAAGCAAAGCTAGGGTTATGGTGATAGAGGTCAGATCATTTGAAAGGATAGCTTACTTGATTGTTGAGCATAGTGTCAAATCTAAGCATAAGAAGCTAGTAAGAAGGGAGAGAGAGAGAGATGAGCTGGAGGGGTAAGGGAAGGTTGATGAAACAAATGGTTGTAATCACTCTTCTGACATTAATATAGAACTGTAGTTGTACTGCCTACTCCGTGGTGTTGGTACTATCATTCATTTAGTTGTTTGTCCAATACGTTCTTAGCATGAGTAGCTTAGTTATGTGTAACTAGATTTCTTTTATATATTCATGTATTAATTATCAAGGTTGTATGCTGTATTTATGCTTGTCTCTTCTATGTGCAGGACTTGATCTGGAGCTGGCTCAGGGGACTTCCACCTAGGTTGCATTGTGGTCTCGAGAAAATCTACACGGAGGCTTGAGGTAATGAACCTGTTTTGCTTTGATAGTTAGTCATTGAGTATGGACATGCATGTAGCTTTGTGACAACTGCAGATAATATTACAGTCTACCAAGGGTCCCAGGAAGACCCTTCAGGGTATCTTCATTCTCCATACACCATGCATTTTATCCTATAGCACCCCAAGTGCGGTCCCTCAAAAATAATATCATTGGGTAGCAGCGAAGTTTGCAGAGAGCTCTTGCTCTCATATATGTCCTTTGGCACCTTGGATTTACACTTGCCCAAAGGAACATATTCAGGTAATAGTGTAATACAGTCTGCACCCTAGGTTTCAACTTCCATATCTACATCCTACTCATCCACCAAGATTTCTTCAAATTCCTCCTCTTCTTTAGCCTCCAGGTTAATGGCCTTCCCCTTTTCCTACAAGGTAAGTTTAGTCCTTTGTGGGTTTCTGGACGAGATGCGCACTGGGATCATAGCCTGCTTATCCTTCTGATGTCGCGGTGTTATGGGTGATTTAGGAACCTCAACTATTGCTTTGGCACTCTTTGGGGCTCTACTTCTGCAATTTCCTGCATGGCTTCCTCGGCTATCACTACTCTTGTGTCCATGGCTTTTGTGGGTTCTGACATAGCGTTATTCCACAACTCTTTCAGTGTCTTTGGTAGCTGTTCAAATAATGAATTCACTTTTTATAGTCTTCAATAATTCTTGGTTCATGCATACTTAAGTGCACAACAACTCAGTTCTCAAATTGCCAAGTGTTTTTTGCTGGACAACCACTTGTAATTTATAGGGCCTTTTGAATTTGAATTCGACCGTTCCCCCACATTCAGCCCATTAATGCTAGATTGGCAACAGATTTTCAAGAATCTAACCCATAAATTCTCCTTAAATGTCTACCACCCACTCCATTTGGCCTGAAACCAACCATCAAATCATGAATAGTGACTTTAACGGTCACTTTCTGGCAGACCTGTTTGCTAACACAGTTGTCTTCATGTTGTCATGGACCCTGTGACATTTCATTGCTTCACGTAGTCTTGACATCGCACAGCGCCTGGGTAGTGCAGTTTATAGTCCCGTGCCTCCTTTAAGCTGCCTGAAGCATTAAGACTATGCTTCTGTCAGCTAGTCAGATGGTCGGGCCACTTGTGTATGGCTTCAAATGAATGCCATTCACTTTTCCTATGAAGGGAACTCCATTTAACTTAACCAACTAGATCACGCCACTTTTGGTAATCTCCTTAATAACATATGGCTCTAACCACTGCGTCCTAAACTTTCTAGGGAATTTATCAAACTTTCTATCATAAAACAAAACCACATCATTTACCTTGAGTGTGCACAACTTGATGTGTCAGTCATGTCATGCCTTTTCACACTGCTTTTGGCCCTGCTGGTGAAATATAGCCAAAAATCGTTCTTCTTCGAGCTCATCCAGCTGCGCAAGCCTCTCCTGTAGGGATCTGCAATCCGTCATACCTATGAATGATGTTATGCGTAGACTAGGCACGATGTATTCCATAGACATTATGGCTTCCACTCCATAGAAAATCCTAAAAGGTGTCTGTCCCGTTAGCTTCTTGCATGTCATCTGATAAGCCCATAACACTGCAGGTATGCGTAGGTCCCAATCACTTCACTGAGCATTGCATACCTTGCTCAACACATTTTAAAGCACTTTGTTGAATGCCTCCATTATTTCGTTAGCCTGTGGATGATAAGGTGTGCTCTTTTGTTGATACACCTGAAATTCATTCGTTAGTGCACTGATCATCTTGTTTAGGAAGTGTGTACCGCGATCACTAATCAAAATCTTCAGACATCCAAATCGCATCAGTACATGTTCAAATAGAAAGTTTGCGGCAGTCATGTCCATGCAATCCTTCAACGGCAGCACTTCTACCTAATGAGTCAAATACTCCATCACAGTGATAATATACCTCGCGCCTATCTTTCCTTGAGCTTTAATGGGTCTTACAAAATCTATTGCCCACTTTTCGAAAGGTTGTAATGTCATTTTTGGATTCAAAGGCATTTCATCCCTCCGTAATGGCTTGCTTGTTATTTGACATACATCACATGCCATGCAATATGCTTTTGAACCCTGATGAAGGGTTGGCCACCATAACCCTACGCGTAGAATCTTCTGCGCAGTTTATCTTCCTGCATAATGTCCTCCCTTGACGCCCCCATGAGCATCAACGAGGATGCTACTTCATTCAAACTCAAGGACATACCTTCGCAATATTTCATCATTTCCCATCTTGTATAGATTCCCAGCAATGACAGAGAAGTCTGTCGTGCGCACCACTAATTCATTCTTTTGCTAGACAGAGTATCCTTCCGGTGCAACTCCAGTTGTTAGAAAGTGTATTATATCCTCAAAATGTCCATCCGCAATGTGCACAGAAAATATCTGCGCTTTAGGTAATCCTTCCTCCAAATTAGTAGGTTCCTCCCTTGTCTCGATGCGTGACAGGTGGTATGGTCCCGCGTTCAGTCGTCCAGGCTTCACAACAACTTCAAAATCATACTCTTGGAACAATAAGATCCATCTGCAAATTCACCCCCCCAACACAGGCTTATTGACTAGGTACTTTAGCGCGGAGTGATCTATATACATTTTAAAGTGGCCTCCTAGCAAGTAGTGTCGATACTTCTGGAGCGCATATACCATAGCTAGCCCCTCGCGCTTAGTGGTGGAATAGTTCTTCTCTACTTTGGATAATCTACAGTTTGCAAATGCGTTAGGGTGATCCAAGCCTTCTCCGCCATCTTGTGTTAGTACTACCCCCAGGGCTATACACGACGCATTGACATGTACATGAAACTCTTTCTTCCAGTTCGTGAAGATGAGAATTAGTACAGTAACCATATATTCTTTCAATATATCCAAGCTCTTTTTATAGTCATCGTTGTAGCAGAATGTGACATCCTCTTTGACAATCTTTCCATCAGTACGGTGATCTGGCCATAGACTTTGATAAACTTTCTGTAATATCCCATATATCCAAGAGTAGTGTGCAACTGTTTCACACTTCTCTGCACTTCCATGTTCAGAATCACCACGATCTTTGTGGGGTCTACCATCAGCCCTTATCTGCAAACCGCATGCCCTAATAGGTTCCCAAAAGGAACTAGAAATAGACACTTCTTGAGGTTGAGTGCGATTTGGTATCTCCAACAGGTATCCAGCACCAAGCGCAAGCTTGCTACATGGCGCTTAACCAGCCCAAATGTAGTCTAGTCTTCGAAATAGACCTTCATGAACTTATGAATATATTCCTTGAACGTCGCAACAACCACACGTGAAAAGATAGAAAATGCATTCTTCAGTCCAAATGGCATGAAAGTATATTAAAAGCAACCCCACTCAGTCATGAAGGTTGTCTTGCTCCTATCCTCCAGCACAATTTTGATTAGGTGGTACCTCGAGAACCCATCGATGAAAGAATATACTTCCTGACCACCTACATTGTCCAACACTTCATCTGTGAACGGAGTTGGGAAGGGATCATGCACACAAGCGTGATTCAATTTTCTAAGATCCATGCATATCCTTGTCTCATCCTTTTTCTTCTTCTCTTGCACCACTATCGGACATACCCAATCGTATTCTTCCATAGGCTCAATGATGCCTACTGCAAGCATTTTGTTTAGTTCTACGCAGACCTTTTCCTTGTATTTCAGATTTAAGTGGTAACGCCTCTACTTAACTGGCTTCACGTCGAGCTTCAACGTGATCTTCATTACTCTTAGATCTTCGATTATTCCTTTCAAATCCGTAAACTTGGTTGGGAATAAGTCATGATATTTGTGGAGTAGTTCAACGACCTTATCCACCATCGCGTCGTCGCAATAGTCCCCGATTTTCATGAATTTGGGTTCTACCACTGTACTAATGTTCACCTGTTTAGTTTTCACCGACGCGGTTATATCAGGGTTCTCAATCTATGGTCTTTGAACCTCACAGTGGACTTCTATTTCTAGAATGTTAATATTCCATGAATCGTCATCCTCCTCTTCAGTGGTTACATTATAGCATTCCGGTGCTCGACTCAGCTGAGTACCCCATTTAGGCTGAATCAAGTCTAAATGCTCTTGTGGTATCCTAATGATGGCTGCTTTCACCTCTTGTAGTGCTTCATCAATACTATCCAAACCATCCTCAAAACTGAAGGTCATCATGAACCCTTCACACATGATATCCCATTCACCTGTCCCATGGCAGAGCTATGTTTCTATATACCAATTCAGTGGGATAACATCTAGGGTATGACAGAAAATGTGCACTCACTCAAGTTGTGGCTTTTCTCCATAGGCCCGCATCCATTTGGCCAGATGTGTGCACGGATCATCCTTCCCATTATACTTATCTGTTAGTCGCATTTTAGGCTTCCCAAATCATGCTCACATCATTCTCCTATATTCATGTCAATTGTCAAAGCTTCCTTTGTGCGTACCCCACCATCTTGCGGGCATAGCGCGTAGTACCCACTCCAAGGCTTGGAAGCATTGCTTTTCTGACACCTCCCTTTTAAATGCATCCAAGAAGGCATCTACCTCATTTAGACCATCATAAGTAGGAAAATTCCTTTCTTTTGATGAGACACATTGCAGCGACAAGGTCATCATGTTACAATTCAGCGTAGTCATTTTGTGTAACCAATTCTGCCAATGTTCTATTTCTTCGTCAAAATCTGAAGTGCAGGAACTCTCGCACTCCCATGTAATCTGCCCATTCGCGATGGGATTCACCCAGTCTTGTTCTTGCGCTATTATCTTGTAGATGTAGTCCAGATCATCATCACTTTCATAATTGTGGAATGGTTTCGTATATCACGATCCTTTAGCAAGATCCAGGGGTATTATTATGTTGTCGGCTTGTATGGGATTGACCCAGGTTCAAAGATGATTTAGCTAAACAAATCCCGGTACTACTGGCCCTTTCGGAAAAATTCCACGAAGCGCGGACTGAGGTCTCACCCGAAGTAGTATGGGAGGGTGCTAGAACTAGGTTTCCACACCCTAGATATGTATGATGGTTATTCGGTGGTCCATAGTTTAACCCTTCGCGCATGTTGCTACGCGCACCTATCGGTACCTCGCAGCTTGTAATGCTACCTTCATGCATCCCTGCTTGAGGCGCGATCCATGTTATTACCCAAGTTCCTTACTATTAACCTGATATTGTTTGATTACTTAACTTATTTATATGAGACCAGTTATACTTAATAATGTTCAGTATTCATATAAGTGCATGTGATAAACAAAATATTATAAATGCATAGAAAGTAATACAAAATCAGGTACACAGTATTTGGAATCAAACTTCTCTTCATTATTCTTCTTCTTGTGTAACATACTCAACTCCACCCTGCGCACTCAGCTGCAAGGGTCCGCACACTCAGCTGCGGACTCTACTAGGCCTCTATGCACTTAGCTACAGAGCCTCTTCCTACTACTATGACCCAAGACA
Source organism: Pinus taeda (assembly GCA_000404065.3). Lineage (NCBI taxonomy): Eukaryota > Viridiplantae > Streptophyta > Pinopsida > Pinales > Pinaceae > Pinus > Pinus taeda. The sequence goes on along the minus strand of APFE030301009.1, from coordinate 30,220 downwards.
CTTAGACTTCTTCTCTATCCACTATTTTCTAGACTTCATCGATGCTCATCTATCTCTAATTCTCTTTGCAACTTAGAGGCTCGCTCTATTTATACAATCCCATGGTCTCCGGACCATGGGTAGGCTAATATGACATTACATTACATTACAAAACTTAGGGCGAACAACCCTATGACTCAATGTACATTCCACACTCCGTGCGCGCAATTCGTGGATTCTTACAACATATCTGACCTAAACTTGGGCTTTGAGCCCCAAAAAATGTTGTGGGGGGGTTCCATGCCCAACAGACCCCCAACACAAACATCGTGACTCACCCTCGATTCAATCTATCGGGGTGATGATCTTGGCATGGAGTCCCTCCAACTAGTCCCGAACTGCTCGGAGGTCCAAAATGCACTTCTCTGTGGTTTGTTGGACCTGCTTCATGCACTCTTCTGAAGCCTATTTGTTAGGAGAAAATCCCTGCCTTAGCACGTACATCCCCTGCATATGTAAGAGCTTGCCTTCAATATCTACCGTGATGGTGAAGGCCTCATCAATCCATGGTTGGACACACACTTTGAGAACTGCCCCTTTCTGTCACATGGCATCCACCTGCTCCTTCCGTGCCTTAGCTTGCTGCATCTTCACAAGCCATTGTGTGAGGACTACTGTCTGCACAGTTACTCGGACACTGTCCTACTACTCTTGAAGTTTGAATGTCTCTATTTCTAGGCGTTGTATGTTGGGGTCCTTCTGCAAAGATGTGAGGACCACAAATGCTTGTTCCAACATACTGGTACAGTCTTGTACTACACATCCAATTTCTTCGAACCCTATTTGGATAGTGCTAGCACATTGTTCTCTGACTTCCAGGGGAGTGGAAGGCTGCGCCTTCAATCACAGCTCAATGATTTGAAGATTCAGCTCCAACTGAACCTTTGTTGTTTCTACTCTGGCTTAGCAGACACTGGTCGCCAACCTGTGGATCTGCTCTACTACTGGTAGATCTGTTGGGATGGCTAGCTTCGGGACACATTTGTAAGTGTCGTCTACCACCTATTCAAACTGCTGAGTTTGTGATACCAGTTCATCACATTGTAGGCTAAGATTTTTGATGTTTATCTTTTGCTCACTCCCTAGCTCAGAGTTCTGCTACTATTCCATCCTGTAGTTGGTACAATGTTTCTTGTGGAAGGGTAGGCAAATAGAGGCCAAGTCCTTTGATCCTGCCAACCGCAGCTTTATCGATCTCATTTGCTGCTGCTAGCGCTCCTTCTGGTAACACTATGGTATTGGCCATCCTTGCGTGTAGCATCTGTTCTATTGGTGATGTACCTACTATGAAATAGGTGGACAAGATACCTTCCTGGGGGGGCTTCACCAGTGGTTCCTGCAGCTACACCCTTAGGGTCCCCAATACAGTTTTCTGCTCCATCATAACTTCTTGGAGCACTTCCTTGGTGACATCGTGAACCATCTCGCCAATGTTGTAGAGGTCTCCTTCAGTTAATGTGATTGGGTCGATGGCCAACTTCGAGGCCTTGACCTTTTTCTGTGGACCCGATCTCTCACAGACACGTGACTATTTCATTTTGGTCGAAGTGGTTCCTAGGTCTGCACCCTCTTCTGCAACGTTTGAGTCCTCTGCCTCCTCTCCTATAGACACTTCCTAGCCCTCCTCATCCTGCGCTATTGTGGACTCTACTATCTGTGTTGTTGTTGCTGCTTTGGCGACTTTCTTTTTCTCCACGGCTGCCTATGCCGCTTCATGGGCTGCCTTGACCTCAGCTGCCACTTTTTCGTTGCACCTTTTCTCGGCCAGTTGGGTGATGTGTAGCTTGGCATCCTCCTTCCTTTTCTACGTTGTTGTCTTCTCCAATTGCACCAAATCTGAGGCACGCCACTCGGGAGGCCATCTTTCTAACACTGTAAAGATTGTGTTATCAGTGGCTATGAATGGCAGCTTTGTCCATTGTTGTGCTAGATCCTTCCACGCCATGATGTAAATATTGTGCATGTCTGCCTTGGAATCTGCAAAACTCGCATCCATGAGCACCCATAGGATCTTTGTATCGCAAATCCGCTTCGCATCCTTGGCAGCCCAAAGCAAAGTGTATTTCACGGCCTCTGGTATGTCATGCTCAATGCTTGGGAACTGATTGTCCTCTTGCAGTTCTCCCGCTACCAGTAAGATGGACAAGTGCAGCCACACGTAGTGGAAGGTCTTACATTTCTCTTGGGCCTCCATGCAGTTAAGCAAAAATTCTTCACGGAGGAACTCGGCCTAGTTGAATTGGACCCCTTTCACACATTATTCAACCAACGTAACTACTGGTGCTGGTACTTTATCGTTGTGACATTTTCTCATTACCTTACCAGCCAGGAGTTGGGTGGCTACGCACACCCCTTTATCCTTGATACTTCTGATGGAAAAAACCCTCTTTTTCTTCTTGAGCTTATATTTTTTCTTCATGGCTTCCTCGAGAGTCAAATCGCCGCTTTTTCCTTCTATCATTGCGGGGTCCTTTCCCTTACAAGGAAACTGAGAAATTTTTTGGATGAGATCCGCCATGATGGGAATAGGCTCCTCCATCCATAAGTACCCTTCATGCACCAGGTAAAGTAGCTACTTGATGACAAAAAAAGTGATGGGTGCACGGTGAAAGTGTGGTATCCACAACAGATGAAGCAACCCAACCTTCTCTACACCGCGCAACCATTTTTGTGGTTGTAATGTGATCACTGGCCCCTTTGTATTCTGTTTCATTAGGCTCTCTGTCTCTAAGTGTGGGAACTTCTCTCTTTCTACGAGGTCCTAGTATTCAAATTTCAAGGTAGGCACACATCCTAGGAGCAGACCCTCAAAGGTGATTCCATTAAGGAGGAGCGGGGTTTAGAGTGCACTCTTCATTGCATCCAGATCCTTTGGTACCTTAGCTTTCCCTTTTCACAGAGGGACATACTCGAGCAATTTCGCTACAGAGAGCATCGGTTGGATGTCCGCCTCCACGTCTTCTTCTTCTTATACCTCAGCAATCAAAGCCTATAAGTCCTCCTCCTCTTCATCTGTCTCAATGGTGATAGCCTTGCCCTTTTCCTCCATTGATATCTTACCGAACCATAGATTCCTTGGGGACATGCAGACTAGTCCCATTGTCTTCTTATATTTTTTCAGTCTCGGAATTCGAGGTGATTTCGAGATTTATGGCGCAACCCTAGTACCTTCAGGAACATCGTGTACCATATGGGTTGGCGCGGCCTCGCCGACAGTTCCTTCTTCAAAGCCCAAACTTGCCTTGGTATCTATCAACTTGTCTATATCTGTTAGAGTGTGTAGCTACCAGGCATAATCTTTTATTGTCCAACACTCTCTTCCATCTGTCTAGAGTACTAATTCTTTACTTCCTATGGCTAGTTAGGTGGTCACACCACCTTTGCGAGGCTCCATCTCGCCTTCCAATACAGTCCGCAGAAAATCCTCAATATCCCTCGCGACAGTCGGTACTGCACGCTCTACTGTATGCAGTGTGTTCCCCTGGTTACTGCATTTGGTGATATGTGGTCTTAGCCATGGCAGCAGACTAGTCAATTCTTAGATAGAGGAGGAATGACCTATTATAGAGTTTTGTAAACCCAACGTTTCAGACTATTAAGTGAGTCCATCATCAGGGGATGCATCAATAGATATTCTAAAGATATTAATGATGTATCCATGAGCTATATTTTAGGTTACATATATATATATATACACATATATGTTATGAAAGAAATAATATAAGAAATTAGGTAGGCCATTATCCATTTAGTTTGTTAATATTCAGATTTTTATTCTTATTATTTATTTATTTATTTATAATTAATGAATTAGTTTATTAATTATTAATTTGTCTGAATAATTTCAATATAATTATTAGTTATTAATTTGTTTAATTAAATATTTTTAATGAGAGAGGAGTGATTAAATTATTAAAAGGGATATGAGTTAATTATTGATTCTTTAAGATTTCGAGTAAGGTTTTCCGGGTGTTGCTTAGTTTTAATCCATCATCTCAATTCAAGTTGTTCTTCCTTTTTTCTATTTCAATTGCTTCTTTGATTTTCCTTTTAAGATAGTGGTCTTCTTTTCTAACTAGTTTAACTTCTTCTATGCAGATGTAATGAGAGGAAGAATGAACATGTTCTGCTAAGGCTGATTTTGAGGTCTTTTCTCTTCTTAAGTCAGCAGTGTGTTCTTTGATTATGATGTTAAGAGACCTACCTATTTCACCTATGTATTCCTTTTCGCATGAGCAAGGAATAACATAAACACCTTTTTGAAGGTTAGGGTTTATGTGATCCTTGATTGAGTTGAATAATTGTTTGACGGTGTTGGCAGGGGTGAAGGCTACATTAATGTTGTGTTTATTAAGAATTTTAGTAATTTTGTCAGTGGTGCCTTTTGTGTATGGAAGGGAGACTTTAAGAGTTGATAAATTTCTATCTTTGATATCATTGTTATTCTTGTTCAGGGTTAGGTGCATAGCTTTCTTAATGGTATTCCTATTATAGCCATTTAATTCAAACACTTTGTGAAGATGGTTGAGTTCATCATTTAAATCGTCAGGATCATATATTCTGGCCACCCTAGTGGTTAAGGTCTTAATGATGCCAATCTTCTGTTTAGGGCGATGATGAGAATTTGCATGTAGGTATCGTTCTGTATGGGTTTTATTTCTATAGACATGGAAACCAAGTGACCCTTATTTTTTGGTTAGAAGGATATCAAGAAAGGGAAGCTAGTTATTGTTTTTGATCTCACTAGTGAATTTTATATGTTTAGAAAGGCTATTTAAGTGATTGAGGAATAGGTCAAGTTTTTCTTTTCCATGAATCCATTTGGAAAATATGGCATCTACAAACCTTTTCCATTCTTCAGGGGTGTATGGAAATTACCTAAGAGCCTTTTGTTCAAAGTGCTCCATGAAGATGTTCGCAACTATGGGGGATAGAGGAGAGCCCATAGCCACACCTTGGGTTTGTTCATAAATTTTACCTCTGAAATTGAAGTAAGAGGATTTTAAGAAAAGCTCCAGAAGATCCATAGTTTCTTTATCCATGATGTTTCTCATGATATTAATAGCTTCATCAATAGGAATCATAGTATAAAGAGATACAATATCAAAGCTAACTATAAGATCCTCATCCTTCATTTCTATGTTATTAATCCATTGAACAAAAGAATATGAGTCTTTAATATAAGAAGGGGTATTACCAAACAGGGGTCTAAGTTTTTTGGCTAGGTGCTTCACTAGAAGGTAAGTAGGGGAACTTATGGTATTGACTATAGGTCTTAGAGGTATGTTAGGTTTATGGACTTTGGGAGCACCATAAATTCTAGGAATAATGGAACTGTTAGAGATGATTTTCTTTTAAGTGATGTCATCTAGAGATGATGCTTTGATTTTCTTAATTACTTCACACATAATTTTCCCATTGGGATCTTTATTAATGATTTTATAGCAACCATTATTGTTTAGATGTTCTTCCATTTTATTATCATAATCGATTATGTTCATGATTACAGTTGCATTACCCTTATTAGCCTTGAGGATGACTATGTTTTTATTTTTTCTGAGGTTATTTAAAGCTCCTTTTTCCTCTACAGATATGTTAGATGCAGGAGGTTTAGAGGTTCTAATATTTTAGCAATATCTTATCTGCTTTCTTCACTTTTAGCTATATCTAAGTCTTTAATAGCTACTTCAATGTTACTAATGACTTCCTCCACAGGTATTTTATTAGGAGTTATAGCAAAATTTAGACCTTTCTTCAGGATGGATTCCGTAGCGTGATCTAATTGGATGTCTGATAAGTTAATGACTTGGGAAATATCTGATTTCAGACCTTGATGTTGCCGAGGGATGCTAGAATACATTTTGTCATAATTTGAATAACCAACTTTTGTGTTCTGGCATTCTTTGCTATGGAGAAAGTTGTTGTGGTTTCCTTGGCCCTTAATTGCGTTGTGGCGACAAGTGGATCTACATCATATCCTGTGGCTGCATGGCATTCCATATGCCTGATGTTGGAGTTTCCTATGTTCGACTGCTGGTTATTGTTAAGTTGTTGACAGACTACCAGAAAATCTATGCCCACGGTGCTCTAATTTTCATTCTCATGCATACTTCTGTCATCAAACGTGGTATTAGAAAGGTGAATATTTATCGAGAACCTGGATGAGTGTGGTTTCCCTCATGTGTATCTTTAATCAGGACCTGTGTATGGTGTTTGAAAGTGGATTGCATGTTATTTTAGTTTATGAGAGGTTGTGCACTGTTTGTAATAGTTTTGTTAGTACTAAATGGCTGCGTGTTATTTATGAGAGGTTTTGTGATGTTGGTGCGAAGGGGAATGGGTAGAGCATTGTCAGAATTAGGGAGATGAGTTCTATGAGAGTACGAGTTATGATCTGAACAACCATTGTGCAAATTGTTTAGCTTTTTTAATTTTTGGTTATTGTCTTTTGTTAGCCATTTATCCGATTTAATGAATGTGATGGCATCCAAGGATTGCCATAGATCATGTCTGAGGTATGAGGAAAGGTATAGAAGAGAGGAAAGTAGTTTCTGAGAAGTTTTTTTATTTTTTATCTAACCCATTTAACTTCATTTATTATTAGGGTTTCACTTAATTTTTTGAAGATGAATAGATTTCTGTATAAGTGAAGAGGATGTTTGCAGGTAGCGAATTTAGGAATGAGATTATTATCTCTGCAATTTTTAAGAAAATTTAGATTGGAGATCAGTTTTGCTCTGGATTATCTTAATTTCTCGAATTCTGATGCATTGTCCATCATGTCCCTTCCATGGTAGGACTTGATGTTATTAAATAATGAATCCATACAGGTGAGGAGAGTTTTAGATAGAGGAGGAATGACCTATTATAGATTTTTGTAAACCCAACATTTCGGACTACTAAGTGAGTCCATCATCATGGGATGTGTCAATAGATATTCTAAAGATAATGGACTATTGACGCATCCCTTGATGATGGAATCACTTAGTAGTCCAAAATGTTGGGCTTACAAAACTCTATAACAGGTCATTCCTCCTCTATCTAAAACTCTCCTCACATGTATGGATTCATTATTTAATAATAGTCAATTCTTGGCGAAAGTCTTCTAATTCATTGGAATGATCATCCACACCTTACCTTGCCATCCTTGGTTTATCAATGAGACATGCTTGCTTGATCTTTTTTTCCAACCTCTTGACCTCTACGTCCATCAAAATGCTTTTCTACCTTAGTCATACCCAGTCTTTTCAAGTTCATGAAGTCTAACCGAATGGCTTCCTAAAGCCTTATATGTTCTACCTCGCGTAGCTGTGTGATTTCTTCGTCGTGGGCTTTGCGAACTGTCACACCTACCATTGTTATTATGTGTGGATTCATCATTGTATGCCCCTCAGAAATTCCAATCCCTACCTCATTCCTGAACCTTAGAATTGTTTCCGCAGTCAGGGTTTTGCACATTGTCCTATAGGCCCATTGAACCACTGGTACGTGCAAGTCCCAGTTAGTGCACTTCACCTGGTGAACCTTGTTTAGCACTTGACACACCTTGTCGAATGCTTCTCCATGGATAATTGGTAGTGTGTGTCGCCTTTCCTGCTGCTGCATTTTGTTCTGATTCTCTATTCCAGGAGTGGTGTGCGCTTGTGCGAGCTGCATGTCATATGTTTGTACCCACCAGGAAAGGTGGGCACACAAGTTGTTCTGCCCCTAGTAACCAACTCTTATCCTAAGCTGGGGTTTTCCAAATCATAGGCACATCATCCTCTTGCATCCGTGCGAGTCCTCAAAACTTCTTTGATGTGTACCCCACCATCTTGCGGGCGTCGCGTGCAGTGTCCATTTCAGAGCATCGAACCACTGTTGTTCTAGTACTGCACTTTAAAATTTGTTTAGGAATTCATCCACCACTGTTAACCCATCATATGTAGGTAGATACCTTACCTCTATTGTCAGAAACATAATGATTTAACCATCATGTTGCAATTAAGCGTTGTTACTTCGTGTAGCTGATTCTATTAGAACTCTGTTTCTTTGTCTGAATTTGAAGTGCAGGAGCTTTCGCACTCCCACGAAATCCTACCATCTACAGTTGGGTTCACCCAATCTTGTTCTCACATAGTTATCTTGCAGATGCAATCAATATCGTCATCACTATCATTGTCACACACCATTTCAATGTATCGCACTCCTTTAGTTGGATCTAGCGATACTACTACACACAGTGACTTTTTCTCAAAGATCATTTTGGGCTTCTTCAAATTTATGACTCCGTTCATATCAGTGGCCCAGTCTATTCCTAGTAGTGCAGGGTAGGGATTGTTGTCATCAAAAATCTCTATCACTTCAAGATTTTCCTGCGTGCTCGCACCTTCAATATCCACCATTACCCCTTGTAATCTTCCCATGGGCAAGATCTTCTATTGGTTCACCATTTGCAACTTAATAGGAGACCATTGTAGTGTGGGTCTGCCCATGCATTCCCATGTTTGTTTCGGCAGTACATTTACATTTGATCTGAGATCCAGGATTACCTGATCCATTTCATACTCGCCCATTTGCATATTGAACCTCATTTCCCTTCTTATGCACAATGCATGCTTTCCAAGTTTCTGGACCACGCGCAGTTCTTCTGACCCCGTGTACCTAGTGATAAGTTCCTGTAGTCCCTTCACTACCTTTCTATCACATAGTAGTTTCATGCATGTCTCTACAAAGGTAATGAGCATTGAAGGATCCATATCAAGTTCCAGTTGATCCTTACTACCTGAAGTGGAGGCCTCCGTGAAGCTCTTCATAGCTTCCATGAATGTCTCCTTCAGGCATTCTAAATCAAATTCAGGTTCCTTTGTAGGAGCCTTACGAACCCACGCACTTTCTTCTAACTACTGACCTTTATCATTTCCAGTGGTCATACCACTCCTGAGCACTATGTTTACATTCGAGTCTTCCTCGCGGCTTAGACCTCATCATCTGCAAATTATGAATCAGAGGAGGCTGGAGTACCCCTTTTTCACACAGCCTTGCTATCAATGTAGGGCAGTCTTCTACCTCATGATCAAACTGAGTACAGTACAAACATGATGTCCTTGTCAGGTTCATACAATCACTGGCATAGTGCCCTGGCACTCTGTAATTGTAACAAATTAGCTATCCACAAACCCTTCCTGGTCCCATTCCATCTCAACCTCGTCCGTGCCCCTAGAATCTAGCACACGCCATTCTTGTATTTGGGTCGAGGTCTAGCATTTCGATTTGCACCCTGTAGGTAGGAGTCTGATCCATCATTAGTTCGTAACTTCTACAGGTGCGCTCATCACGGCCTACTGAACTATAGAAATTACAAAACAATTGCTAGGACGTTTGCGTATGCTTCTGCAATATATGACAATTATCCGTAATGTATTTTCCTCCTATTTGATTGATTTTGCACCATAGTGCGGGCTCCATGCTTGGTCCTGCTTATGGCTTAGGTCTTAATGGCATCGACCCCCCTCTCGCCATGTAATTTGCGAACACTGGACAATGGTCCTTGTCATTCCCCTGGCCTTTGCATTTTATGCACCATACCTCCTCGCACACCTCTAGCCAAGGTGTCTTGTCCTATTTCAAACTCTACATCTCCAGAAATAGATTTTGCAGTTGTGCATGGATTTGTTAGACTCCCAGACCGGGGTCTTGTATAGGGGTCTCATGCAAGCTGATTTCCATCTCCAAAGCTTCGGCCTGGGTGGAAAGCTTTTGTTGTGACAATGTCATCCTTAAATGTGGTGTTAATGACACTAGAAACCATGTGCGGTGTTGTCCATCCATTAAAGTCATGTTGGATTTGTGAATCATACTCTTCGGTCTTTGGTCCAGATCCTAGGGGGTCTCACCAAGGAGCATCATGATCTCCTTAAACCCGATAATTGATTATGTCTCTGACTTTGGCTTGCTAAATTCCCTATTTAGCACAGTCTAGATTTCTGTGATTCTTGCGTTTGGATGGTCATTAGAATGCTTGATGTACCATGTTAGTGCGCAATCCTGCAATGCACTTACCAATGTTTCCTTCATGATATTTTCATCCACAATTCCTTGTGCTTCCCATACGACCCTTACCATGAACTAGAATTGGTTCGAATCTTCATTTCCTACTCCTCTGAATACTGGTAGTTTGATCACACTCGCCATACTGAACTCTAGTGGTGGTGGAGGTGGGTGGGTGGAGATGGAGGTGAGGAGGATGAGATGGGTGGCGATGCAGGTGGAGGTGGTAAGTGCAAAATTTGTTGCCTTATCAGACTGACTGCGCTTCTCGGATAAACTCTCGCGACCTCTTCCTCACTTTCCCACGACGGTGAAATTAAGGGACTGGTTTCTAATTCTTCACTACCTTTGCTTCTGTAGATCTTCCCACTTCACGTAGTGCCAAACATTAATTTATTCGCATAACCTAATTTTCACACAATATCATCTCAATCCAAGTGTTCAAAGATTTAGTATACTTACCTCGCAGTCCTTTGAGGAAGCGTCATTCTGCCTCACTATAGCTGATGATTGTATCTACTACAAACTCAGTGATAAATCCCCCTATAATTCGATCGAGCCAATGGTCCACAACTCGTGCAATCTTATCTCCTGATGCTTATAGTTTGCGCACTAATTCCGGAGTCCACACGATTGCTTTTTCGAGCCTACACCTTCCCTAACTATCTGCTAACTTCACGATCCACTCATATAGCTCAAAACGAAAGGATGCAAAGCAAATTTCATGGATTTCCATATACAAGTAGCTTTCCAACCACTATTCCTTAGATACTCATGGATTCCTATTTTCCTGCGCTGCGAACTCGTGAATCTTCTTGTCCAACTACCCTTCAATTTCTTTCTTTGTTGGATTCCAGTGACACGACATTAGACATCCTTTATGCAGATTCCGGTCCTGGCAACGGAACTATTTGTTGGCTTGTATGGGCCTGACCCAGGTTCAGAGATGATTTAGCCAAACAAATCCCAGTACTACTAGCCATTTCGGTAATAGTCTGTAAAGCCCAGACTGAGGTCTCACCTAAAGTAGTATGGGAGGGTGCTAGAACCATGTTTCCACACCCTAGATATGTATGATGGTTATTCAGTGGTCTACGGTTTGACCCTGCGCATACGTCACTACACGCACCTATCAGTACCTTGTAGTCTGTAATGTTGCCTTCACATGCACCTACTTGAGGTGTGATCCATGTTATTACCCAAGTCCCTTACTATTAACCCGATATTATCTGATTACTTAACTTATCTGTATGATCCCAATTATACTTAACAGTGTTCAGTATTCATATAAGTGCGCGCGATAAACAAAACAGTATAAATGCATAGAAACTAATACAAAAGTGGATACACAGTATTTGGAATCAAACTTCTCTTTATTATTCTTCTTCTTGGGTTACAGACTCGACTTTGCCCTACGCACTCAGCTTCATGGGTCCACACACTTAGCTACAGACTCTACTAGGCCTCTACGCACTCAGCTGCAGAGCCTCTTCCTACTACTATGACCCAAGACACTTAGACTTCTTCTCTATCCGCTATTTTCTAGACTTCACCCATGCTCATCTATCTCTAATTCTCTTTACAACTTAGAGCCTCACTCTATTTATACAATCCCATGGTCCGTAGACCATGGGTAGGCTGACATGACATTACATTACATTACAAAACTTAGGGCAAATAGCTCTATGACTCAATGTATATTTTGCACTCTATGCCTACAATTCGCAGAGTCTTACAACATATTTGACCAAAACTTGTGCTTTGAACCCAAAAACATGTTGGGGGGATATTCCATGCCCAAAAATCCCCCAACACAAACATCGTGACTCACCCTTGAGTCACTCTGTCAGTGCATCGATCATCGCGTGGAGTCTCTCCAACTGGGCCCGAACTGCTTGGAGGTCTGCAACGCACTGCTCTACGGTTTGCTAGACTTGCTTCATGCACTCTTCTGAAGCCTCTTTGTTAGGAGAAAATCCTACCTTAGCACGTACATCTCCTGCATATGTACGAGCTTGCCTTCGATATCTACTGTGATGGTGAAGGCCTCGTAAATCATGGTTGGACGCGTGCTTTGAGAACCACATCCATGTGCTCCTTCAGTGCCTTAGCTTGCTACATCTTCGCAAGCCATTGAGTGAGGACTATTGTCTGTGTAGTTCCTCAGACACTGTCATACTGCTCCTAAAGTTCACGCACCTCTATTTCTAGGCATTGTATGTTGGGGTCCTCCTGCAAAGATGTGAGGACCGCAAAGGCTTGTTCCAACATACCGGTATAGTCTTGTATTGCACGTCCAATTTCTTCCAACCATGTTTGGATACCGCTAGAAAATTGTTCTCTCACTTCCGGGGGAGTGGAAGGTTGCGCCTTCAATCATAGCTTGGCGATTTGAAGATTCCGCTCCAGCTGAACCTTTGTCATTTCTACTCTAGCTTCATGGATGCCAATCTCTAACCTGTGGATCCATTCTACTGCTGGTAGATCTGTTGGGATGGCCAGATCTGGGACACATTTGCAAGCATCATCTACCACCTATTCTAACCACTGAGTCTGTGATACTAGTTCATCAAACTTTAGGCTGAGTTGTTTTTTTTTTATCTTTTGCTCACTTAGAACCTGTATCACACAACCCTCCCTAGCACGGAGTTCTTCTGTTATTCCCTCCTATAGTTGGTACAACGTTTCTCGTGGAAGAGTAGCTAAATTGAGGCCAAGTCCTTTGATCCTTCCAACCGCAGCTCTGTCAATCTCATTTGCTGCTACTAGCGCTCCTTCTGGTAACACTATGGTATTGGCCATCCTTGCGCATAGCATCCGTTCTGTTGCTGATGTACCTACTGCGACATAGGTGGACAAGATACCTTCTTGTGGGGGTTGCACCTTTATTTCCTTCATCTGCACCGTTAGGGCCCGCAACACGATCTGCTGCTCTGTCATAACTTCTTGGAGCACTTCCTTGGTGACATCGTGAACCATCTCACCGATGTCATAGACATCTCCTTCAGTTAATGTGATTGGGTCAATAGCCAACTTTGAGGCCTTGAAATTTTTCTGTGGACCTGATCTCTTTGGGATGCGCATCTATTTGAGTTGGGTCAAAGTTGTTCCTGGGTCCACACCCTCTTCTGTAAGGTTTGTGTCCTCTGCCTCCTATCCTACAGACACTTGCTGGGCCTCCTCTTCTCGCACTGTTGTGGCCTCTGCTGACTACACTACTGCTGCTGCTTTGGCGGCCTTCTTTTGCTCCACGGCTGCCTGTGCCGCTTCACAGGCTTCCTTGACCTCGACTGTACTTTTTTGTTTCACCTTTTCTTGGCTAGTTGGGTGATGCACAACTTGGCATCCTACTTCCTTTTTTGTGTTGTTGTCTTCTCCAATTCTGCCAAATTCAGGGCATGGCACTCGGGAGGCCATGTTTCTAACATTATAAAGGTTGCGTCATCAGTGGCTATGAATGGGAGTTTTGTCCATTGTTGTGTCGAATCCTTCTGCACCCTAATGTAAATATTGTGCATGTCCACCTTGAAGTCTACAAAACTATGTAGACTATTGTGCACTGTGGGGGACAGGCGCAGCCTCCTATTAATCCACATCTGGATGCTCATCTCCATGAGCACCCAGAAAATCTTTGTATCATGAATCTGCTTCACATCCTTGGTAACCCAGAGTAAAGCGTACTTCGCGGCCTCTGGTATGTCACACTTAATGCTGGGGAACTGACTGTCATCCAGCAGTTCTCCCACTACCAGCAAGATGGACAATAATAACCACACATAGTGGAAGGTCTTAAACTACTCCTGGGCCTCCTTGTAGTTGAGCAAAAATTCTTCATAGAGGAACTCGGCCCAGTTGAACTAGACCCCTTCCACATGTTGTTTGGCCAATGCAACTACCAGCGTTGGTACTTCATTGTCGCAAAATTTTCTCATTACTTTATCGGCCAGGAGTTGGGTGGCTATGTGCACCCCTTTATCCTTGATACTGTTGATGGCGTAACCCTTATTTTTCTTCTCGAGCTTATATTTTTTTATTCATGGCTTCCACGAGAGCCAAATCGCCTTTATTCCTACTATCATCACGAGGTCCTTTCCCTTACATGGAAGCCAAGAAATTATGTGGATGAGATCCACCGTGATGGGAATAGGCTCCTCCATCCATAAGTACCCATCATGCACCAAGAAAAGCAGTTGCCTGATGACGAAAATGGCGATGGGTGTGCGGTGAAAGTGTGGTATCCACATCAGATGAAGCAACCCGACCTTCTCTACACCGTGCAGCTATTTTCACAGTTGTAATGTGATCACTGGCCCCCCATATTCTATTTCATCAAGCTCTCCATATTTAAGTGTGGGAAATTCTCGCTGTCTGCAAGGTCCCAACCTTCCAATTTTAGGGTAGGCACACGTCCTAGGAGCGGACCCTCAAAGGTAATTCCATCAGGGAGGAGCGGGATCTGGAGTGCACTCTTCGTTGCATCTGGATCCTTTGGTAACTTAGCTTTCCCTTTCCGCTGAGGGACATAATCGGGCACTTTTGCTACTTAGCACATCGGTTGGATGTCCGCCTCCATGTCTTCTTCTTCCTCTACATCGACAATCAAAGCCTGTAATTCCTCCTCCTCTTTATCTCTCTCAATGGTGACAACCTTGCCCTTTTCCTCCATTGATATCTTACCAAACCATGGGTTACTCGGGGACATGTGGACTGGTCCAATTGCCTACTTATCTCTTTTTGGTCTAAGTGGCCGAGGTGATTTTGGGATTTCTAGTGCAACCCCAGTACCTTCAGGAACATCGTGTACTGTATGGGTTGGTGTGGCCTCACCTGCAGTTCCTTCTTTGAATCCCAAACCTGCCCTAGTATCCATCATGTTGTTTGTATCTGTTAGAGTGCATAGCTGCCAGGCAAAATCATTTATAGTCTCGCACTCTCTTCTAGCTGCCTAGAGTACTAATACTATGCTCCCTATGGCTAGTCAGGTGGTTGCACCACCTGTGCAAGGCTCCATCTCACCTTCCAGTATAGTCTGCGGAAAATCCTCAATTTCCCTCACGACAGTCTGTGTCGCGTGCTCTACTGTATGCAGTGCGTTCCCCTGGTTACTGCATTTGATGATATTTGGTCTTAGCCATGGCAGTAGACTAGTCAATTCTTGGTGATAGTCTTCTAATTCATTGGTATGATCATTCGCACATTGCCTTGCCATCCTTGGTTTATTGATGAGTGATGAGCCCCAAAAATGGATAATTATATGGGCTCATTCAACCTCCTAATTCGACTTAATCCACCATTCTCATTATTTTATTGCATTTTTTTTATTATATTTATGTTAATAGAGTGAATTAGGTTAGTCATTATGCCAACAAGTCTAATGTGTGCTTTATGCAGTCTTTTTGGTCAATTTGGAGACAAAATCAAAGGTTTAAATGAGCACTTGGCAGCCAAATTCGTGGAGAGGATTTTTAGGAAGGTGTCCCCTTCATTTATGGGCCTCGAATCCTCCACCATCAGCTTGGAGTTCAAAGGCCACCAAATCAATTATCACAAGGGCAGCCGAGCAAGGGCTAGTAAAGTTGTTGTTAACTACAAGTTTTGGGCAGCCGAGTTCCTAAATTTTAGGAGGACTATTGGGGTCCTAAATTTGTATAAATAAGAAGGCTTAGGGCCTCATTTCAGTTAGTCACTTTGTAGGCAGAATTTAGCTAGTTTGTAGTTCGATTTTAGTCATTTTTTAGGTAGTAGGTTAGCTCTGCATTTCATCACATTTGCAAGCTTTTTCTTGTAGACAGTTTTTGATGTAACTATTATTTCTTGATAAATAAAGATGAATATAGCTTTGGACCAACTCTAATCTTTCTCAGGAGGCTGTAGCTCTTGGGGTTGGGCCCAACCCAAGTGCCCAATACTTCCTTGGTTTATCTTTATGTGTTTTTGCTGCATTCTTAGAATAAAATCTGTTATTTAGATTTAAATCTTGTTTTGTTATTTAGGTTTCTTTTGATGATTAAAAAGGATCTTCATGTTCATATTTATTTGACAAGTTAATAGTAGAGAAGATCTTCATAAAAGGGCTATCAAGCACCTCTAATCTCACCTCTCTGAAAGTGGGACCATGAGCTGGGACCAAGGTGTCCTTGCTGCCACCAACAACACTGTCTTTGCTTCATCATGCAATTATTTGTGTTAGATTCTCATTTGTAGAAGTTGATACCAGTTGTGGTTACATGCTCAGGTTCATGATTGCTTAGTTTTCATAGCTATTTCACATGATTTTGTTGCAAATAAACTGTTGTTCATTTTCTTTGTTGTTATTTAGATCAGATTAGGTTAAAGTAGCTAGGTCCTTGATTTTCCGAGTCTTTGTTTGTTCAGTTTGAGGAATAACTTTCAGATCACCTGTATTACCTCTCTATCTACCTTTCCTCCATTATATAATCTACTCCAACCCTTACTCCATGATTCCTACCCTTCATTTGCCATACTTTTCCCACCTTGCCCTAATTTCTACATTCTTGTGCATCATCACTTCCTCCATCCTCGAACAAAGCTAATCACTCCTTAGCCTCACTCACTAGGTCCTAGACCCCTTAACATCATTATCCAACCTCCATTTCCACTTTCCCACCATTTTTCCTCCATAAACCCTCCAAAATCCTCTTTTCGGAACATCCTGTAGAAAATTATAGAACACCCTGTAGAAATTAGAACATCCTGTAAAACCCCTGCAGACTTCTTGTAGAAGCTCACGAAAGCGATTTCTTGAGATCCGATCACTGAGAAACTATCAAGAAGGGTGCTAGGGACCCCTTAGGCCACCTTCTAACTTTCCCAACCTCCAGAAAGCATTTCCTTTCGCCAATCCACCTCTACACAGTCAAAAACAGTTAAAGCACATGCACAATAATTCTACCAACTTACTCAAAAATACAAAAAGATGTTTCTTTTTAGATTTCACTTCGGAAGTAGCTTATTCACATGCATTTTTCCTTTCTAAGAGTCAATGGCATTCCTTTCTGTAGCTTTCATCATTTTTCTTGCACCAGTAGGGTTAGTCGGTAAAACTAGGGTTTGCCAGGGTTTGCATTTCCTTTCCGCCTTTCGCTTCTTTCTGCAAGTAGATTAACTTCCTTTGAGTTAGCTTTCATCCATCAGTTAAAAGCTTCTTCTAAAAGCTCATAGAAGTTGGCTAAAGCTCCTAGTGGACTTGTGCTAGCTGACCAAGTGACAGCTGCAGCAAGAGCTAGTACTTGTGCATACAACATCATCGCTTCCAAGTTTGTTACAAACTCCGAGTTGATAAAATTAAGGAAGGGAGTCCCAGGAGTTGTAGCATTATTGCTACAATACTGGGGCCCACCATTCTTTTTTGCATCATTGTCGAGGAAGCGTTAGAGTATTGGTGATTGCTGCTTTTCTTCTATTTTCTACTACAACCTTCTGCTAAGTAGTTTATTTCATTTCCATTCTGCAATTTCATTTCCGCAAAAGTAGACTAGACATTTCTTGCTTTCCTAGACTAGAGTTTCAATTCTACAAGCGTAAATTAGAATTTCAATTTTGTAAGCGTAGATTAGCATTTCAATTCTGCAATTTCAATTCCACAAGTGTAGCCTAGCATTTCATTCCTGCAATTTCATTTCAGCAAAATAGATTAGTCATTTCCTACTTTCCTTTCAATTCCGCATTTTCATTTCAGCAAGATAGTTAGTTGCAGTTCAATCTATTTCAGTATTGCACGTACAAGTAGAAAAAACAAAAATCAACCAAAACAATTTTCTTTCATGCCTTGTAGGAGTAGAGATAATTCAGAAAAATGATTGCACAACACCCCCACTACTTCACACAGCCAACCTTCTCTCTTCTTCGATGGTTGTGATTAAAGAACTCTTAGGTGGACAGCAAGACATATTTGAAGAACCTCAAGGGAAGAAGAAGAAGAAATCATTCCTTTGGAGCAAATGGCTGCAAACAGAAATGTTGGGAGCAGTACCTTATCCAAAAATGAATTTGCGAATCAGATGGAAGATTTCAAGAGCGAGGTCAGGCAGTTTCTTGCCATGCAACTGGATACCTTGCAAATCCAAAGGAAGCAAGAGGAAGCCAAGAGGGCTTTGGCCATATTTTGTCCTAGGTGCACTAGAAAGCATCCTAGGAATGAATGTCCATTGCACTCCATAGAAATGTGTTTCGTCTGTGAAGAATACCATCCTACGAGTCAGTGCCCTTCCTTGCCTGGACTTAAAGCTAGATATTAGAGAGCCAAAGGAGCCACTAAATCACTCTATTATATGAACCAAAGGAGGCCACATGGACCCATACCCTACCAGCAAGGAATGCAAGGGACATCCCAGACCTATTACGACTCCTATCAAGCTACTTCCATGCCCTCTTGGCCCCCCCCTACTCATCTTTCCTGGTTCACACCTCCTCCTTGTTCCTTCATAGATCCATATTATGCCCAACCATCTGCTCATTCGTTTCACTCTTACGCTCAACCATAGCCTCAATGGCATGCACCTCATCAGGGGTGGAGGCCCCAATACAACTCTCCTCCCACTCATTTGCCTCCACCACCTGCCCAACCACACGCCCATCCACATCCATCTCAAATATACACCCCCACTCAACTACTCGTATCACCATTTCCAAAACCATACCGTGGAGTAGCTATACCCAATTGCAAATCTAAGGCACAACATGTCCAAATGACTCCTCCTGAGCTCAATGATCTTCACCATAGCTCAGGAAGAGTATTACAAAAAAGAGATTATCTTGAAAGCATTGAAGGATCACATCCAACAAAAGAAGGTTCAAAAGAGGAGATCAAAGAACCACGAGCCGCACTTGATGAAGAGAAGAAATCATAAACAAAGATCGAGAGAGTTCCCTCATGGTTACCATCAAATCCTCTATATATGCAAGAGAAAACTCAGCAAAAAGAGGAAGATGTGAGGGTCATGATAGAAGAAGATATGGGGCATGATTCAGATCAGCAAAAGAACCAAGGATATCAGAGCTATATTGAGATATGGTTTCAAACGGTCACTAAGTTGCAGCAGTACTCTCTTGCTCAGCTATGATTGATCCCTTCAAAGTTAAATCATTTGGTCTTTGAAATCTGGATAGCTGTCAAAGCATGCATTTCAAGCCTCCACATCATTTTGTCTCTAATCTCATGTGCACATGGCTCCATTGGAAGTATTCTTATACTTGAAGATGATTTTGTTTTTCAAGTAGGGTAGGGTAGAAAAAAAAAAAAAGAAAAAAAAAGAAAAAGAAAAAAGAAAAAAAAAAGAGAGAAAATAAAAATAAGAGGAAAATAAAAATCTAAGGTGAAAACCTCCTCGAAGGCGCCTCAGATTGGCTAATTGATTGAAAACCTCCATGAGTCAGTCAATGGGTTGGATAAAAGGAGAAAAGAAGAAGAGAATAAGATCACTGGGTGAAAACCTCCCTTGGAGGTGCCCAGGGAAGGCAATTAGGGTGAAAACCTCCATGAGGTGCCCTAGTTGTTTTAAAAAAAAGGAAAAAAAATAGGCCTAATCTCTGTAAAATAATTGCAGGTTGCAAGGAACACATTGCAAGTAAGGAGGGTTGTGCAAAACGAGGATAGGGGTCCGTACCAGGCTACAGGACATCCCTACAGACACTCACTCCATGGCCACCTTCCTTTCCTAGGATTTGATTACATTCAGGTCAAGATTCCACCTTTTGTGGGAAGTTATGGGCTTTCTACAAGAAGTTTTGTATTTCTACAGCAAACATCCTGTAGAACCTTCGAGCGAGTCAAATTTGATTTTGGAGGGGCATCTGAAGGTTGGAATCTGTTTTTTAGGCCTATAGCCACCCCTATTTCCATCCCTCGCCTTTCTCCATCATTTTTTCCACCTCATTGTGCTTCTACTAGAAGTTCCTGTAGAAATTAAAGGAAGCTAGAAATGGATTTCAAAAAGGAGATTTGGTGAACATGATAGCTTCTTAAAGGGTTCATTTGTCCTCCTGCAATCTTCAAACTTCTCCTCCATCATTTCCATGCCTATATCACAACCCAAGCTCATTTTTCTTACCATGCAAAAAACTACAGAATGCTTGGAAGCAAAAGTACATAGTGCTGAAATTTGTTTTTTCCCTAAATTGAAAATCGTGCATCCATTTGTGAAACCGCTTTATGGGGAGTTGTATAGGGATGATGGCAACATGCTCGAGCAGTTTCAGCCAATTCTAGTGCACAATTTCCAAGAAATCAGCCTCCATCACCTTCATCCATTTTTGCATTTTCTCCATATCCGTGCATCCATTTCAAAGCATGTTTTATGAAGATATGCATATGGGTGATAGTAACCTACCCAAGAAGTTTCAGCCTACTCTGATGCACGGTTTCCGAGAAATTGACCTCTGTAATCTTCAGCCATTTTCCATTTTTCTCGAAATCCGTGCATCCATTGACCACCATTTCGCTATGGGAGGTGCATAACGATGATAGAAGAATGCTCAGAAAGTTGCAGGTCAATCCGATCTATCGTTTGGTAGCAATGGAGAGAACAAGTTGCTATCTTGTGAAAATTCAACATCAGCAGCTTGAGGGTGCAAGTCTAAACGTGGAAACAAATTCCTGCAGCTTAGATCTGGCCAGAGGATACCTGCATAAGAAAAACATCCATGAATCAGCAACCAAGCCATCATGCAACCACAGAAACAAATGCATGCAGCAGAAGGAAAGGCCACAACACCTCACAACAACCACATTCGACTTCCAGGTATGTGACTAAACTCGTTCCTCTGATTGCATGAATGTAATTTGAAAAATGTGTGAGCAATGATATGATTGTGATTAAAAGACTCGGTGGCCAGCTAACTGGCCACCCTCATCCAGTTCAAACAACACTCGGTGGGTGAATACGACACGTGTGCTCAGCCATCTCAGGAGGAAATCTGGAAATAGGTAGTGGTGACTATTTAACCTTCAACGTAATTGATGGGAGTGATCACAGGTAGGAAACATGATGTTTCGTGACAGCACTGCCATCTGCATGGGCTAGCGCACATTTTTTCCACCTCATCCCCTCACCATGAATCATGCCACAATTAAAAAATGCTCGGCTGAAACTCACACCACTTGCTGTTCATTTGCACTTGCAATGTCCTCAACTGAAGTATGCGTCCTCTGCTTCCACAAAATGATTAACTAGTTATCCTCCACCGGGTTTTCTACATGTCTTCGAGATTCTGTTTCATATCGGGCTCGCTCAGAGGCACAGTGGCATTCTACAGGAATTGGGTGGGGGGGGGGGGCGTCTTCTATTGGAAGTACAGCACAACTTTCCAGAGCAGGGAAGCCTGGACTTTTCCACGTCGAATTTGGAGCTTGAAAAGAGGTAAGCTCAGGAAACTGCTCTGCATATGATATATTTATATAAGGTGGAGGATTAAAAACACAATATTGGGTTGAAAGAGAGGAAAGTGAAGCTTAAAAGACTGCTTGTGTTTTTTTCCTTCTTTGGGTTATACACAGTTTCTCTGTTTTCCTGCTCTGCATCCAAAATATTCCTTTTTCTTTCTCACATTCTTTTGAAAAAAGGGATGCAACCATAGAAGCCAACCTATGAGAAACCAAATTTGCAAGATTGTCCACTCTCTGAAGCAAAACATTGTGTTATAAATATTCTCTGTTCTGTCAAAGGTATTGATTTTTCTCAAAAACCAAGAAGCAAATTCAAGTTGGAAATAGTTTGAAGAAAAAATTGCAAATTGATGTTGTGAAAAAGAAGAACATGAGAAATTCCTGACTCCAGAAAGACAAACCTCAGCCATTTCTCTATTTCCAGTTTTGAAAGTTTGTTTTCTCCCTCCTCACCTGAACATTTCTAGTAGTCACCACACATCATCATAGGGAGATTTTTAGAAATATGACATCGGAAGATGAGGAGGAAATAGAAAAAAAAGAAAAAGACCAAAATGGAGAAAGAAGAACTTGAAACAAAGATGGAAATCAAAATAGAATATGAGAAGGAAGATCCAGAACAGAAAAGAAAAAGACTAAAGCAGAGAAGGCAGAAACTAAACAAGATGAGAAGAAAGCCAAAACAGAGCATGAGGAAGTAAGCTAACAGACGCAGAGAAGATAAAAGAAGAAAAAAGGAGGAAGAGACACACCATGAGATATCAGTGACAACATGGAAACAGTTTCTACAGGAAGCATGGAAATAGTTTCTACAAGAAGCATGAATACAGAACAGAAAGAGGAGAATCACTTGAGATTTTGGCCAGGGAGGCAGCAGCCGTTCTTGCCACCATTAGCACACCTCCAAGACCAAAAAAGGAAGAAAAAGGGAGTCTTCCATGTACTTTAAGGAAAGAAGGAGCACACGGATAAAAGTGGGCAAACCCAAACCATAGTCAAAAGAGCCAATTACTATTGAGGACGCCGTAACTAAATAAAATGAGGAGTCTCATTGAAAGATAACCATCACGTCTGAATGAGGAAGCCAAAAACCTTCACTTGGAGAGAGATAATTCAGATGATGGACTCAAAGACGGCTCTACAGGAAGCTGAGAATTCTCTACAGGAAACTCGGGCTAAGCTAAGAGAGACTGAGAAATTGGAGGAGAAAGTGGCCAAACCATCACAGGAAGAAGGAAAGACAAGGAAAAATCTGATGAACATCAAAGAGAGGACAAGCTGTAGGCTGAGATTGAGGCGCTAACAAAACTGCTACAAGAAAAGGAGCACAGGTAGTGGGGAGAAGTAGAGAGAAAAGCATGGTTTTCATGACCGAGAAGAGGACATCACTTCAGAAGCTTGGCATGACAGGGAGGCCACCAGGGCCATCAAAGATGAAGAGATAGACTAGTTGCTCAAAGGATGAGCGACACTTTCAGTAGGGGGGTGATGATGAGACCCAAAAATGGATAATTATATGGGCTCATTCAGCCTCCTAATTCGACTTAATCCACCATTCTCATTAGTTTATTGCATTTTTTTTATTATATTTATGCTAATAGAGTGAATTCGGTTAGTCATTATGCCAACAAGTCTGATGTGTGCTTTATGCAGTCTTTTTGGTCAATTTGGAGACAAAATCAAAGGTTTAAATGAGCACTTGGCATCCAAATTCGTGGAGAGGATTTGTAGGAAGGTGTCCCCTTACCTCAAATTCTCCACCATCAGCTTAGAGTTCAAGGGCCACCAAATCAATTATCACAAGGGCAACCGAGCAAGGGCTAGTAAAGTTGTTGTTAACTACAAGTTTTGGGTAGCCGAGTTCCTAAAGTTTAGGCGGACTATTGGGGTCCTCAATTTGTATAAATAAGAAGGCTTAGGGCCTCATTTTAGTTAGTCACTTTGTAGGTAGAAGTTAGCTAGTTTGTAGTTCAATTTTAGTCATTTTTAGTCATTTTTTAGGCAGTAGGTTAGCTCTGCATTTCAACACATTTGCAAGCTTTTTCTTGTAGACAGTTTTTGATGTAATTATTATTTCTTGAGCAATAAAGATAAATCCATCTTTGCACCAGCTCTAATCTTTATCAGGAGGCTGTAGCTCTTGGGGTTGGGCCCAACCCAAGTGCCCAGTACTTCCTTGGTTTACCTTTATGTGTTTTTGCTGCATTCTTAGAATAAAATATGCTATTTAGATTTAAATCTTGTTTTGTTATTTAGGTTTCTTTTGATGATTAAAAAGGATTTTCATGTTCATATTGAATTGATAGGTTAATAATAGAGAAGATCTTCATAAAAGGGCTATCAAGTACATTTGATCTCACCTCTCCCTTAGTGGGACCATGAGCTGGGACCAAGGTGTCCTTGCTGCCACCAAAAACACTGTCTTTGCTTCATCATGCAATTATTTGTGTTAGATTCTCATTTGCAGAAATTGATACCAATTGTGGTTACATGATCAGGTTCATGATTGCTTAGTTTCCATAGCTATTTCACATGATTTAGTTGCAAATAAATTGCTGTTCATTTTCTTTGTTGTTATTTAGATCAGATTAGGTTAAAGTAGCTAGGTCCTTGATTTTTCGAGTCTTTGTTTGTTCAGTTTGAGAAATAAATTTTAGAGCACCTGTATTACCTCTCTATATACCTTTCCTCCATTAGATAATCTACTCCAACCCTTAGCCCATGATTCCTACCCTTCATTTGCCATACTTTTCCCACCTTGCCCTAATTTCTACATTCTTGTGCATCATCGCTTCCTCCATCCTCGAACAAATCCAATCACTCCTTGGCCTCATCCACTAGGTCCTAGACCCCTTAACATCATTATCTAACCTCCATTTCCACTTTCCCACCATTTTTCCTCCATCAACCCTCCAAAATCCTCTTTTCAGAACATCCTGTAGAAAATTATAGAACATCCTATAGAAATTCCAGAACATCCTGTAGAACCCCTGCAGACTTCCTGTAGAAGCTCACGAAAGTGATTTCTTGAGATCCAATCATTGTGAAACTATCAGGAAGGGTGCTAGGGACCCCTTAGGCCCTCTTCTAACCTTCCCAACCTCCTGCAAGCATTTCCTTTCACCAATCCACCTTAGCACAGTAAAAAATAGTTAAAGCACATGCACAATAATTCTACCAACTTACTCAAAAATACAAAAAGATGTCTCTTTTCAGATTTCACTTCAAAAGTAGCTTAGTCACATGCATTTTACCTTTCTAAGAGTCAATGGCATTCCTTTCTGTAGCTTTCATCATTTTTCTTGCACCAGTAGGGTTAGTCGGTAAAACTAGGGTTTGCTAGTGTTTGCATTTCCTTTCTGCTTTTTGCTTCTTCTACAAGTAGATTAGCCTCCTTTGAGTTAGCTTTCATCCATTAGTTAAAAAGCTTCTTCTAAGAGCTCATAGAAGTTAGCTTAAGCTCCTAGCGGACTTGTGCCAGCTAACCAAGTGAAAGCTGTGGCAAGAGCTAGTACTTGTGCATACAACACCGTCGCTTCCAAGTTTGTTACGAACTATCAGGTTGATAAAATTAAAGAAGGGAGTCCCAGGAGTTGCAGCATTATTGCTGCAATACTGGGGCCTACCAATGAGACATGCTTTCTTGATCTCATTTTCCAACCTCTTGACCTCTACGTCCATCAAAAATCTTTTCTTCCTTGGTCGTACTTGGTCATTTTCGAGTTCGCAAGTCTAAGGTTCCCTCGCCGAATGGCTTCCTGAAGCCTTATGTGTTCTACCTCGTGTAGCTATGTGATTTCTTTGTCCTGGGCTTCATGTACTATCACACCTACCGCTGTTATTACGTGTGGATTCGTCGTTGTATGCCCCATAGAAATTATGGTCCCTACCCTGTTCCTCAACTATAGAATTGGTTCCATTGTCAGGGTTTTAAAAATTTTCCTATAGAACCATTGAATTGTTGGTACACGTAGGTCCCAGATAGTGCGTTTCACCTAGTGAACCTTATTTATCACCTCGCACACCTTGTCGAGTGCTTCTTTGTGGATAATTGGTAGGATGCGTCGCCTTTCCTGCTGCTATGTTTTGTTCTGATTCTCTATTTCGAGAGTGGCGTGTGCTTGTGCAGGCTGCATGTCATATTTCTATACCCATTAGTAAAGGTGGGCGTGTAAGTTGTTTTGCCCCTAGTAACTAGCTCTTATCCTAAGATGGTGTACCCCACCATCTTGCGGGCATTGCACGCAGTGCCCATTTCAAAGCATCGAACCGTTGCTGTTTTGGTATTGTGCTTTCAAATTTGTTCAGGAATTCATCCACCGCTGTCAACCCATCATATGTAGGTAGATCCCCTACCTCTATTGTCACGTAGCATAGTGATCTAACCAACACGTTTCTTATTACTTCGTGCAACCGACTCTGCTAGCATTCTATTTCTTCGTCTAAATCCAAAGTGTAGGAGCTTTCGCGCTCGCACAAAATCCTACCATCTGCAGCCAGGTTCACTCAATCTTGTTCTCATGTAGTTATCTTATAGATGCAATCGAGATCATCATCACTATCATCGTTGTGCACCGGTTCAGTGTATCATGCTCCTTCGGCTGGATCTAGCGGTACTACTATGCGTAGTGACTTTTTCTCAAAGATCATTTTGTGCTTCTTCAAATTTATGACTCCGTTCATATCTATGGCCCAGCCTATTCCTAGTAGTGTGGGATAGATATTTCTTTCATCGACAATCTCTATCACTTCAAAATCCTTCTGCGCTCTCACACCTTTAATATCCATGGTTACCCCTTGTAATCTTCCCATGGGTAAGATCTTTTGTTGGTTCACCATTCACAACTAAATAGGAGACCGTTGTAGCATGGGTCTTCCCATGCGTTCCCATGTTTGTTTTGGAATTACATTCACGTCCGATCCAAGATCTAGGATTACTTGATCCATTTCATACTCACCGATTTGTGCAATCAACCTCATTTCCCTTCTTGTGTGTAATGCATGCTTTCCAAGTTTCCTGACCACACGTGGTTCTCCTGACCCCCCACACCTAGTGATAAGTCCTTGTAGTGCTTTTACTGCCTTGCTATCACATAGCAGTTTCATGCATGTCTCTAGAAAGGTAATGAGCATTGAAGGATCCATATCTGGTTCTAGTTGATCCTTACCACCTGAAGAGGAGGCCTTTGTGAAGTTCTTCTTAGCTTCCATGAATGTCTCCTTAGCGTGTTCTAAATCAAATACGGGTTCTTTTGTAGGAGCCTTATGAACCCACACACTTTCTTCTAACTACTTACCTTTATCATCGCCAGTGGTCATACTGCTCTTGAGCACTATGTTTACATTTGGATCTTCTTCGCGTGGCTCAGACCTCATGATTTGCAATTTTGAGTCGAAGAGGCTGGAGTACCCATTTTTCGCACAACTTCACTATCAATGTAGGGTAGTCTTCTGCCTCATGATCAAACTCAGTACAGTACAAACATGATGTCCTTGTTGGGTTCATACATTTGCGAGCATAGTGCCCTAGCCCTCCGCAATTGTAACAAATTAGCTATTCGCGATCCCTTCCTGGTCCCATTCCATCTTGACCTTGTCTGCACCCCTAGAATCTAGCATGCACCATTCCTGTATTTGGGTGGATGGCTCGCATTTTAGTTTACCCTGTAGGCAGGAGTCTGATCCATCATTAGTTCGTAACTTCTGCAGGTGCGCTCATCATGGCCTACCAACCTACAAAAATTACAAAACAATTGTTGGGACGTCTGCGTATACTTTTACAATAGATGACAATTATTTGTAGTGCGTTTTCCTCCTATCTGAAAGATCATGCACCATAGTGCAGGTGCTGCGCTTGGTCTTGTGTGTGCCTCAGGTTTTAATGGCATTGGCCCTCGTCCTGCCAAGTAATTCACAAAAACTAGATAGTGGTCCTTGTTATGCCCCTGGCCTTTGCATTTTATGCACCATACCTCCTTGCATGCCTCTGGCTGAGGTGTCCTATCCTGTTTCAAACTCTGCATCTCTAGACAAAGATTTTGTAGTTGTGCGTGGATTTGTTGGACTCCCATACTGGGGTCTTGTATAAGGGTCTCATGCAATCTCATTTCCATCTCCAAAGCTTTGGCCTGGGTGGAAAGCTTTTGTTGTGACAGCATCGTCCTTAAATGCGGTGTTAGTGACGCTACAAACTATGCGCAATGCTATCCATCGATGAAAGTGATGTCGTCTTCATGAATCATACTCTTCAGTCTTTGGTCTAGCCCCCAGGCAGTCTTGCTCACGAGCATCGCAATCTCCTTAAACTCGATAATTGATTGTGTCTCTGACTTTGGCCTACTAAATTTCATGTTCAGCGCAGTCTAGATTTCTGCGATTCTTGCGTTTGGATGGTCATTAGAATTATTGATGTACCATGTTAGTGCGCGATCCTGCAATGCGCTTACCAATGTAGCCTTCTTGATATTGTCATCCATGACACCTTGTGCTTCCCATATCGCCCTTACCATGAACTAGAATTGGTCCGGATCTCCATTTCCTACTCCTGTAAATACCGGTAGTTTGATCACACTCGCCATACTAAACTGTGGTGGTGGCAGAGGTGGGGTGGGTGAAGATGGAGGTGAGGAGGGTGAGATGGGTGGCAATGGAGGTGGAGGTGGTAAGTGCGGAATTTAATGCCTTATCAAACTGACTGAGCTTCTCGGAGAAACTTTCGTGAGCTCTTCCTTACTTTCACACTGATCCAAAAATGGGGCACTTAGGATTCTTGTCTAACTTACAAGAACCTCTCCCACTCCCAAATCTTGAACTATTCCCAAGTCTTTATGATTAACCAATGTGCAATTAAATATGTGCTTGAACAAAAGGTGTACGTTGATGTTGTTTATTAAAACTGTTTATGTGTTGTAATTTAATGTGCTCAAATTGATATATAAATACATATAATGGTAAATAAAGTAGTAGAGACAATGCAGCGATAACACACATAGAACAACAATATAAATTTGGAGTTCACCAAAAACTCTTGGGCTACGTTTTTGTGAGCTCTAGTCAACTCGAATAGGCTCTCTCAAATTATGGTAAATTCCTTTTACAGGCTCCATGGCCCAACTCCATTGGTTTTACACAGAAACAATGGGTTTAGACACCATTTTATCCCTGGATCTTGAAGCTCTCAGCTTTCTGGCTCTTGGCTTTGGCTCTTGGCTCTAGCTTTGGCACTAGCTCTTTGGCTCTGGCTTCTTTAGCTCTTTATCAGTTTACATCCCTCTGGCTTTCGACTTGAACTCCAAGTGACTCCCTTGGCTGCGTGCACTTCAGCTTTTGCTTACTGCGGTTCTTTTTTTGTTGCTACCTTTTTGTGTTGCTCTCTTACGCATCAGCTTCTTGCTTTGGCTTCACTTTCTGCTCATGCTCAGTTTCAGCAACAAATCCATCAACTTCTTTTGTCTCTAACATTCATGGATTTTAAGCCAACTTGCATTATTGGTTTGTTTTTTCTCTCAACTCTCTATCTTCTGACCTCAGTCTGCTCAAATCCCCCTCTCTGAGTGTTAGCAATCATTTGTTAAATGCATTTAGGGATGGTGGCCACCTGTTCCGTAAGGAAATGGATCATTAGGCCTTTGAAATTCCTGAAATGGTTGTTCTCTATTTGCACAGAGAAATACATTCAAACACGGAAAAAATCCACAAAATCAATTGTTATCGAACTTCAAATATTATGGATTATGCCTTATTTACCATTGGGTCCATCTTTATGTCGCTTATCCCATCTGCACCATTGATTTGGAAGATCTAGATAAAACTGTTGTGGTTCATTTCAGACAGCCCATGTGTACGGGAGTTAACCAACCAAAAAGAGTGGGTTTCTCTCTCCAGGGCCTGGACATGTGGCAACCAATGTATGGGCTTAGGCAGAGCCCGGCCAAAACCTCTTATCGCCTTCAGTCCTCTCGAAATCCTGCTTGTTTCATGGTTTCCTTTTATATTTAAAAATACATTGAAACACTGCAAAATCCCTTAAAATGTATTGAGATGGACTTGAAATATTATACATTGGGACTTACAAACCCTTTCGAATCTGATTTCATCACATCATTGCTTCCCTTCACTTTTCATTTAATAAACGAAATATGCAAAAATACATAGAAAATTGTCGTTTGACAGATCTCAAAATATATCAAATATCGCCTATAGCGTGGTTGGGTCTAGCTATTGCATCACACACACACACACACACACACACATATATATATATATGTTTCCCCACTCCATTGTGTAGTTCCGATGTGATTTTGTGATGAAACTAGTCACAATCACATATCGCATGAGCCCCGGGGCCTGTCCATGTGGCATGGCCTATGCCGACGCGATTCTCCGACGCCGATATCAGCGATCGCGATATCGCTCAACCTTGGGTACCGCCTTTGCCTCATGGCATCACCAATATCGACAATGGGCTTATTGCTCAACCCAATCCTTATGAAACATTCCCTGTCTACCTCTGATCTGAATTTGAAACTACTTGTAAATGGTTGGCAAGGTATTCAATTCAGTAATAAACATGTTTAAAAGATGCCCATGTCTTGCAGTAAAGAAACAAATGAAATTTTCAGCTGTTCATGATCCATTTAAGCATAGAAAAATTGTTTCCTTTTACTGTTTAACACATTAAAACGAATTTGTTCTGCAAAATAAATCAACCACAGATGCAAAAGAAGTTGATAAAGCAGTTCACCCCTC
>APFE030301007.1:25287-57257 GCA_000404065.3 Pinus taeda | reverse complement strand
TGGACAAATATCTCCATTGGTATGAGGCCTTTTGGGGTAAGTCCAAAAGAAAATCCATGAGGGCTTAGGCCCAAAGTGGACAATATCATACCATTGTGGAGATATGTGGTGTTCAGAGTCATTATAAGTTTGTAAGGACACTGGACACCACATATCTCCACAATGGTATGATATTGTCCACTTTGGGCCTAAGCCGTCATGGATTCGCTTTTAGCTTTATCCCCAAAATGCCTCATACCAATGGAGATATTTGTCCATCCTTATATACCCATGATCCTCCCCACTTCTAGTCAATGTGGGACTTTGGTTGTATACCCAACAATCCTCCCGTCAAACAAAGGACCATCAAGCCTCCCCTCAAACGATTATCCATCTGTCCACTCTCTACCAACCAGGGTTCTCTGCTCCAATCCGTTGTAAGCACATGCCTTACGTGGAGAACCACCTGCCTCGAGAGCTTGCTCTATCCCAGGTCAAATCCTCTTCACCGTGTTGGGACCAGGACACGTCCATGAAGAATCTGGAGCACACCGCCTGTTTAACCGAGCTCATCCACAGATCCCATCGTGATATTACTAGGGCCCACCACTTCTGTTCGACATTCTGAGGATTCATCCACTTGGCTAACTTCGAGGCATGGCTCCGTTACCACTTGTGAGGATTCATCCACTTGGCTAATTTCGAAGCATGGCTCTGATACCACTTGTAAGAAATCTGGACACCACATATCTCCACAATGGTATGATATTGTCCACTTTGGGCCTAAGCCCTCATGGATTTGCTTTCGGCTTTACCCCCAAAAGGTCTCATACCAATGGAGATATTTGTCCATCCTTATATACCCATGATCCTCCCCACTTCTAGTCAAAGTGGGACTTTGGTCGTATACCCAACAATGCATTGGGCCGCCCTCTGTAGTGTTAAATTTACATTAGCGTGGCGCACTCAGTTTATGGCGTGACGCATAGGGCTTCAAGCCTAATTTCACCCACAAACTTTCCCAAATTGCAAAATTTCCTCAATCCTCACTTGTTCAAGTAAGTCAAACATTCCTCCATGGTCAGCGAATAAATTTCTCTTGGTGTTTATGGTGATTTAATGAGAAAAACTTGAAACCATACCTCCTCGCAATTTTTCTCAAAAACAATTGCTTAGGGTTTACAAATTGTGTTTTTGGCTGCCAATTCCACTCCCAGCTATGTCTCACTCCCTCACTCCTTCATTCCCTCATTCAATTTCTCCTTCTCATTACATTTTCATCAACCCCATATCCCTAAATTATTAATCCCAAATCCCTACTCCTACTATCCCAAACCCTAGTTAAAAATTCCCAAACCCTAATTACTGTCCCAAGAACTTCATATCACCATTCAGCTGAGTGTACCATCATTTAGAGGGTTTTCGTCATCCTGTTAGGTTCCAATGGGTCATTTTACACCTTCTTCGTGCTTCAATTGTGCCTAGGTAAGGTTCATTTCCCTCTCCTAGGATTTTGAAGCTAATTTCTCTTGGATGGTCAAACCTTCAGCAAAACTTGTATCCTGATGTTGATACACCTTCCCCTATCCTTAATGTACCTTATTAAACACTTCCCATCATTGATATCCCTTAAATTCCTCATTTTCCCACAAACCCTAGTTTCTTGCTACAATTTGGCAATTTTCTAGGCTAGGCCTGTCTTTTGCCGTTTTGGACCCCTTCCCTTCACTTAATATTTTAAATTATACTTTCCCCTATTTCCTAACATCCCTCCCAATTTCCCAAAATTTCCTCAAAAATTTAGAAGCCCCTTATCTCCTTTATTTCCCTTCATTTTGACAAATCCCCTGTTCCACACATTTGGGTAGGTTTTACTCAAATGTCATTTTTGAGCAAGGAAAGATGAATTTGGAAGCACTGGGAGAGGTTGTTGTCAAAAATATTCCAAGGAAGAAAAACCTCCTTCACTTTTTACAAAGGTGTCATGGTTTTAGAGAAATATCAAAAATACAGTTGCCTCACGAGAAATGATGCACCTCTAAAGTGACTTTGGTAAAATCACGATTTATCCTAGTTTAGTTAGCCAAATGAATTTCTTTATGAGTCAAGTGATACGTTGACATAGTGATATTTCCCATAAGCTATCATCAGCGCAATTTTGGGTTGAGGAAGACCTTCAACCATTCACTGCAACAAGACTCTGCCTTTAGGTACCCTCATTTTGTACATTTTGACCAGTCTTTGGATATTTGATTTCTAACAAGGCAAATGAACTTCAAATTGAAAAATTAAAGATGGATTGCAAATTAGAATTAATACTATTTTCAATGACCTATTTTTCACCCAATTTGGACACCAGGAGAGCCCTCAAAACTAGTCTGCAAAAAGGAACTACGCATAGAAATTTTTAAGATAGAATTTTCTGCCCTATGCGCCACATCACCTAGCGCTTGCTTTTGATGGGAGCCTCCAAATGACAAAAACTTAGCATTTTTGGATTTTGCATGAAATAATATGCTTTCATACCAATGGCCAAGAAATTTTTACAGGTTTTGATCCCTAAAAAAGGTCGAAAACACCCAAAACATGACCTTACTGCCCCTATTTTGACACACAGGAAGCAGTGTTGGGAGAACTTACTTTTGGAGGGGCAAATGGAGGCCAAATTCAAAAATTCCACTTGGGTTGGAAAATAGACAAGAAGAAATTTATAGTAGGAACACTTGGAGCAAATTTGGACATTAAGAAGGCCTCCAAAAGTGGTTGCAAACAGGTGATATGCATAGGGACATCAGAGCGATGCATTGGGTAAATTTTGCTCAGTTTAACCAAAAATGTTTTGTTTTTCGCCTAGCTTTTGGACAGTTTGACTTTTCTCCTTCTTGATGTGAAACTTGTAATTTAATCTCATGTAAATGGATGGATCTTGATTTAAATATGTAAAATTTTCACCTATGGAGGTAGATTCATCTATCAAAAGGTTGTTTGAAACTGAATGAATGAGTTCCCTAGTTTCTAGAGGCAAGCTATTCCACTGCCTAATTTCTAGTTCTTAGTATAGAATTAGTTGGTACAGCTCCTAAACTTGTGAGATCGACCCCTATAGGTTAGGATGAGTTATGGTTTGTCTATATCTTGTGATCTTTCAGCCATTAGCATGGTTGGACTCTTGAGAAAGCTTGGAGCTTTATTGTATACACATATCAACAGTTTTGGCTAAGGAATAGAGACCAGGGTTTGCAACAGTCTTTCAGATTCATGTGGCAATTTCTTTTGGTACAGTGTTTTCTTTTGTAGTTTTGAATTTACTTATGTGTTATGTATGCCATTATCAATCTTATTTCTTCTTAACTAAATCAAACAAGGGAAAAGGTAGAATCCATTGAAATTGCAGTGCTATACCTAGGGTTTGCTTTAGTTTTTGATGTTTTCAGCTGTTTGAAGAGGATCCATGGGGTTTCTTGCCCTCTTCAAATCCTCACCTGTATAATCTCTCCATCTCATTCAATTTTAAGTGAAAATTCAGTTTCCTACCTTGCCCCATTGAGATCTCTGCGAAGCTGAGCCTCATTCCCCAGACTCAAAACTGCCTTTCCCTCTGGGCCAACAAAAACTTCTTTAAATTCAATCAAAATCTTTTTCATTCATACCTAGCCTAAGATCAATCATCTCAAGCCCATATTGATCATATTTTGCTGAGATTGACAGGAGTGAGCCCTCTCTCGACCTGGTAGGGCTAACCACCAGGTTAAGCGTGGTTTGATGTTGTCCTAGATCCTACCTTTCTTAGTCTGAGGTAGATTTAGGCTCTAACATATGACATGGGTGGTGATCCAAGATTTATACACGTCGACCTGTGGATGCTCATGGTTGTGTGGAATATATGGTTAGTTATGATTTATGGATGATACATGATTTTTGTGATTATATATGTCTAATATTATACTAAGCAGGATGTGGTCGGGTACATGGTAATTTCCCAACATGGATGTTCAATTATGAATGACTATGGAAGTCATTTCATCAAAACCAAAATGACTGTGGAAGCCATGCACCATTCTTGGTAAAATGTGATTAATTTAATTTTGTTATGAAATTCATTTGATTCCCTTGATCTATGATATTGTAATGTGTGCATGTCATTGAACAAGGCGTTACCAGAGAACCATCAGATGGGTAAAAGCTCACAATCAATACCATAAGGTGAAACACAGAGTTTCAAAGCATAGTAGATGAGAGGGCATGGAAATTAGGGTGTGAAGTTCTAAATCCAAGAAAGATAAATACATGGAGTCTTGTTTATTTATGGAACAGAGTCTTGAATATTTAAAAAGATAAAGTTGTGGAACCTTTGATCTTTGGAGTAGATCAGGGTGTGAAGTCCCCAATAAAATATGACACAGAGATGCATGAAATAAGGGTGCGGAATCGTTATTCTACAAAAGAAAAAGACCACTCATGGATGAATTTACTTAAGTAAAATTTCCTTCTCACAATTCTAGAATGAATTTATAAAAATAGAAAGTCATGTCCAACATCTCAAGCATTACTTTCCAAAAATTGAATCTCTCCTTGCATAAATTGGTAATCCAGTGGAGTTGAAGAAAAATGCCTTAACTTATCATTAATCAATCCTAATAGTTCAATCTTGTTTGAATCCTCAATATTATTAATATTAATATTATTATCTTTTATGAGACTATGATATTATTATTAAATAGGAAGTACAAGTTGAATTTATCTCCTCAATCAATTCACACATCTCCTTCATGAATCTCACGGCTCTATGTAACTCTCTTTCTCTTTGAAATAATACATTACATTCTATTTTATGCACTCATCAAAGAATGGCATATCTTTTTTCACTCATTAAAAATATTTCATAAAATATTCCTCTTATGCTCTCTTTAATTCATATGTTGCACTCTCCTTAACTAAGCCATGCATACCTCTCCTTAATGGAATAAGTTACACTCCTCTAAATGGAATACAATGCATGCACATTACTCCTCCTTTATGACAAGAATTGGTTGCTCCTCCTATATATGAGTCTCATGTATTCTCACTTGGGTGTGTGGATTATGATGCCAAGAGTGGAAGAGAATTGAGGAACATATTGAGAGAGAGAGATATGGAGAGTAGTAAATTTCTTCCAAAATAAATCTGAAATTCTTACTAAAATCCTAAGATCTCTAGCTATTAAGGTTGGCCATGAGTGGTACTGAGAGGAAGTGAAAATTTTCTTCCTTATTTTTCCTTGCAAATCTCTCTATTTTTGTCTTTTGGTACTTCTTATGAGATTTTGCAGCTCGGTAGCTCTAGGGTGAGAATTTTTTCTTGGATATGATTGGGAGGAAAACCAAGTGGTTCACAAGGAGCTAGAGCATACTCTCATTGGATTTGGAGCATACTCCCATCTTTTTTGAGTTGTATAAATTCATTGCCAGGTATGTTGACAAAATTTTGTAGTGTTTTTCTTGTAGTTCATTACATGTCTTTTTCTTATTTGGTTGTTGACTAAAACTTAGATGTATACCAAATGTTGCACACTAAATGTTGAAGGAAGTTTGTAATAACTGTAGTTTATTTTATGTAAGTTTTTTTTGTATAGTTTCGCTGCAAGATGATTGACATCATGTCTTAATGGCTAAAGAAATCAGACTCCCATGAGTTTTATGAAAGCATATTCATAGCATAAATTTGGTATTTCCTTCTCTTCTTATAGCTGTAGATAAGTTTGCACATTATATGTTTTACAAAAGCGATAAATGAGATAGTAGGAATTTGATTTTGGTTGCGGTTTTAAAGAATAATGTTTCTAGTCATTTCTGTTTCAATTCATTTTAACTTAAGGGGGTATTTGTACCATAAGACCATTTCACCCCAACTTTCATTTCAGAAAATAGAGTTTCAAAATATACTTCTTTAATCTACATATATTTTACAGATACGCTACTACTACCTCATGGTTTTTTTTTTTTTTTTTAGGAAGTGATTTACCTGCTAATCATTATTTATGAAACCAGTATATTATATAAACCTAAAATTATTGTTTTAAAGTCTCATTGGTTAATATATTGATAGTTAAATAATTTTTGATTTCTTATTTGATGGTTTAATAGTTAGCATTTTGTTTTGTGTCCGCTAATCGTTGTTCAAAATTGTCCAATGGTTGTAGCTACATCATTGTGAGCTATTTTTAAAATTTCTTAAATATTTATAGTTATTTTTGTGCCTAAATTTTGTTATATGCAGCAATGAATATGGATGATAGTTCTACTTATGTATTATGTTCACTTATTGGCATTATTGACAATGAAAAAGAAGTATTTAATGTTAAATTCATGTTAGTTATTTGTGGTGGAATTTCCTTTAGGGTTATGGTTGTAAGT
Source organism: Pinus taeda (assembly GCA_000404065.3). Taxonomy (NCBI): domain Eukaryota; kingdom Viridiplantae; phylum Streptophyta; class Pinopsida; order Pinales; family Pinaceae; genus Pinus; species Pinus taeda. The sequence goes on along the minus strand of APFE030301007.1, from coordinate 50,886 downwards.
ATTTCAAAAAACACCTCAATGGTTGTACATTTCATTCTTGAAAATTGTTTGACATATGCTTCAATGGTTGTAGCTAATTACATCTATGAATTGTCTATAAGTATGACTACGTTTATTTAGAATTTGCAACCAAGGTGTTTCTAGAAATATCTCAAAGAATAGGCATGATGATTCCATTCAATTAAAAATCCATGGATTCAAAGTGGGTAGGTGAATTGTTGTAATTGTTAGGTCACATATGAATTCATAATCATTGGAAACCACTCCTTTAGAAGTTGAATTATTTTTTTTCTTTCCTTTGTTTTACCAAAGAATTCATAGGCATATTATTTAGAAAAAAATCAAATTAGGCACTCTTAAACACTTTTAATTGCAATAGAATGAACAATTAACTTATTGGAAATTGTGGTTTGTAAAGATTGATATGATTTATCCCACTAAAGACTCTATCATTTAAATGTGATTTTAAGACTTATGGTTGTAATTTTTGGATCTTGGTGAACCATGAACCTATAGCTTTGATGAGAAGATTAATATTACCATGGGTTAGCTAGTTAATAGAAACTATTGTGTATTGTAAACAGTGCCAATAAAAAAATAAAGTAAAAATATAGATATATGACCTTGCATTAACTTTTATGTCTTAAAAACTTAAATTTAAAATAAAATAATATCGCATTTTGAGTGAGTCTTAGTATAATAATGATGATTAGTAAGGTGGCACCTTACATTGTTAAGGATTACAGATCTAGATAAAGAGTTTGTAGGATGTACATATGCTTCCAAGAGAGGACTTGGAGGAGTCCTTATGTAGGATAGACAAGTAGTATGTTATGAGTCACATAAACTGAATGAGCACGAGCAAAAATACTTGACACATGATATTAAGTTGGCAGCATTCATACATGTGCTGAAGATGTGGAGGAACTATCTTCTTCATAGGAGGTTAGGAGGTTTGTATTGATGAGTTATCACAGTTGGTTGCAGTATCTATTTGACCAGCCAAATCTAAATGGTAAGAAGGCTCGGTTGTTGGCCATGATCAGTGAATTGGAATTTGAGATGAGGTATATTAAAGGTAAACATAACATGGTGGAATATGCTCTTAATAGGGTGATATAGGTAAATCACCTAGGAGCTATGAGATCCTATGGGACATACTTACAAGATAGGATCTTGCAGGCAGGTCAGCAGGATGTTAGGTATATGGATAGTGTGCACAAGTTGCAGTAGAATATAGATACAGGTATAGGTATTGGTACAAGTACATGTATAGGTAGTGGTACATGTACATGTAGTGGTATAGGTATAGGTATAGGTAGTGGTACATGTATATGTATAGGTACAGATGTAGGTGCATAAGATGTGGACTATCATCTCACGAAAGACAGATTGGTTAGATTTAGGGATAGGATATATGTTCCAGGTAGTAGTGAGTTCAAGAAGGTGATCTTGAGGGAGTTTCATGAGAAAACATTTCAAGTCACCTGGTCTATTAGAAGACACTGACAATAGTGAAGAAATCCTATTTTTGGCCGAATTTGAAGAGAGATGTAGCATAGTTTGTGGCTTGTCTCTTGGATAGTCCAGAGGTGAAGGAAGAGTGTAAGCATCGATGTGGTCTACTACAATAGATTATGATTCCAGAGTGGAAGTGGGAGGTCATTTCCATGGAATTTATCATAGGTTTGTCGAGGATAGTGAGAAAACATGATTCCATCATAGTAGTGGTGGATATTTTTGCAAAGGAAATGCACTTCATTCCATTGAAGTCTACATTCTCTGTGAGTGATGTAGCACATGTATTCATCGGGGACATGGTCAAATTTCATGGAGTTTTGAAGAATATTATGTCAGACATGGATGTGAAGTTCACTTCCAAGTTTTGGAAGGAGTTATTTGTCGGTTTGGGTACAAAGGTGGCCTTGAGTACTATTTCTCATCCACAGATAGATGGACAGATAGAGAGGGTCAATAGGACCTTGGAGGATATGCATACGGATGTACATGGTACACCAGTAGAGAAGTTGGGAGAAGTATCTTCCATTCATTGATTTTACATACAGAAATGGTTATCAGGAGTCATTGAGGATGATTCCCTTCAAGGCATTGTATGGGCAGAGTTGTAATACTCCCAATAGTTGTAGTGATTCAGCTAATAGGGTCTTGATTTTACTGGACATGTTGGTAGACATGGAGCAAGAAATGCAAGTAATCAAGAAGATTTTGAAAGCAGAATAGGATAGGCAAAACAACTATGCAAATTGTAGTAGGTTGTTCAAGGATTTTCAGGTTGGGGAACAAGTGTATTTGCTCATCAAACCGAAGAAGATCTCCTTACGGATTGGATCATGTGCCAAGATGGCACCCTAGTTTTGTGGACCTTTCAGGATTATTGAGAGGATTGGGATAGTATCCTATCGATTTGCAGTTCCCCTGACAGTGAAAGTCCATGATGTTTTCCATATATTATTCCTTAAGAAGTGTGTTAAATATGTTGATCATGTGATTGAGTGGTTTGTATTGTAGGTGGATCCATAAAGAGAGTTCTAGCTAGAACCATAGTGCATTTTGGAGAGAAATATGCTCATGATTTGCAAATGATAAATCGAGCAGGTTAAGGTACAATAGAAGCACTTTGGGCCCGATGAATCTAGATGGGAGATGGAAGATAAAATGTGGGCTATGTATACTTCATTATTCATTGGTTGAGCATATGTTTTGGCATATTTTTTTGGTACATGTTTCGGCAACGTTTGGTATATTTACATATGAATATGGATGTAATTACAATCATGATCTATGTTATAAATCTCTAATAAGCGGTATGGGTGTCATGTCATTATGATGTGATAATTGTTATGTTTTCATGCTGGTTTGCTTCTCAATAGGATGATCATTATAAATTATACAACAAGATAATTTATAAAGCTCCATGGGAAGTACGTTTTTTCTACAACATCCTTGTTGGTTGTAGGTCTCTTTGAGCACTGAGGACATTGTTCCCCCAAGGGGGGGCGGGATCCGTAACAACCTAGTGAAAATTCCATGTAATAAATGTTGTGTGTGGAGCATGATTTTTCAAAGGTCTTTGTTTCAGCTGGATGTATACCCCAGGAAGTTTGTACACCCCTCCACGGGACGGGGGACTTGTCCGCCCTACGGGGGTTTGGGGGCAGCGCCCCCGAAACGAAAAATAGATGTAAAAGTATAGTAATTTCTAGTCAATATAGGCTTTTCATTAGGTCGATGATCTGACGTTAGAACTTATGTTTAGTTTAGGGTTATTTTTTCCTAGAAGGTAACCCCTCTCATTGAATGAGGGCATAGTATTTGAGGTTGTGATATAGATGTGTATTCTCTGAGCGAGAAATAGAGAGCTGAAACTGTGAGAGAAAACAGAGGATATTACCGTAGATCTGTTGTAGGTTGTGTCTCTTCCTTTTGCTGGATAATAGAAAGGAAGGATTGGCTGTTCAGGGTGGACATAGCCCAAACTGGGTGAACCACATATATCTGTGTCTCTCTTGTTTTATGCATTTTTTGTGTTTATATTTCTGCAATATTTTATGTGTTCCATTGCTTCATAATATATAATTTTCTAACAATTGGTATGAGAGCTGAAGGTCTATTTCGCTAATAAGCTCACAGGAAAGAAGGTCTCCTCATTCGAGTGGGAGAAATGGAGAAAGATGGTAAGTTTAGGGTTGAGAAATTTAACGATCAAAACTTTTCGTTGTGGAATATGCAAATGGAAGACTATCTATATCAGAAAGATCTACACCTACCATTGGGCAGAAAAACAAAGATGCTGACGGGTATGACAGATGAAGAATGGAACCTTCTTGATAGAAAGGCACTCGGAAAAGTATAGTTGTGCCTTGCAACATCAGTCACCTTCAACATTTCAAAGGAAACAATGACAGAGGGTTTGATTAATTCGTTGGAGAAACTACATGAAAAATCCTCGCCCTCAAACAATGTATTTCTTATGAAACAGTTATTTAATATGAAGATGTCAGAAGGTGGATTTGTTGCAGACCATTTAAATGAATTTAATATTGTTACAAGTCAGTTATGCTCTATAGGGGTAAACTTTGATGATGAAGTTAGAGCTTTGTTATTCTTGTGCTCATTACTAGAAAGTTGGAATGGTTTAGTAATGGCCATTAGTAACTCTGTGTCTGGATCTAGTACTTTAAAGTTTGATGATGTTGTCAGTGCTATCCTTAGAGAGGAAATGCGACAGAAAATATCTGGTGAGACATCGGGTAATGCTTTGAGTGCATAGTCTAGGGGAAGAAAAATGGAAAGAGGAAAGAGCTCAAGATATCGTAGTAAATCAAAGAAAGGTAGATCCAAGTCCAAATCAGGGATAGTGTGTTGGAAATGCGGAAAGAAAGGACACCTAAAGAAATACTGTAGATCTCGGAAGGGAAAAGAAGGAGATGCACATCAAGAAAACAATCATGAAGCAAATGTGACAGGTGATGTGTTACAAGATGCTTTGATTCTTTTTTTCGAAAATATCACTGATTCATGGGTGGTAGATTTAGGGGCCTCATTCCATGCCACGCCTGATAAGAAATAATTTCATGACTATGTTTAAGGATATTTTGGACAAGTTCATTTGGGTGATGATAAACCCTGTAAAATTAATGGAATGGGTAAGTTTCTTTTAAAACAGTAGAATTAAAACCAATGGCTACTAAAGGAGGTAAGGCATGTTCCAAATCTAAAGAAAAATCTAATTCCAATAGGGAAATAAGGTGGTGAAGGTTAAGTGACAACTTTCACAAATAAAGCTTGGAAGGTCCCCAAAGGAGCCCTGGTAATAGGAAAGGGTGAAAAGGTTGGTACATTGTATTTACCCAATGGTATTTCTAACTATGTTAATGCTTTAACTTCCAAAGGAGCAGATGCAGCATTATGTCATCATAGGCTCGGACACATGAGTGAAAAGGGGATGAAGATTCTTCACTCAAGGAATTTGTTGCCGGGTTTGAAGAATGTTGATTTGGACTTCTATGAGAATTGCATTTATGGAAAGCAGAAGAGAGTCAGATTTCTGAGAGCTGGGAAAGAAAAGAAGAGCGAAACATTAGAGCTTGTGCATACAGATGTATGGGGACCTTCTCAGGTATCATCTCTCAGTGGCTCTTATTATTGTGTTACTTTTATTGATGATGCAACTAGAAAAACTTGGATTTACTGTATTAATAATAAATTTGATGTATTTGATACTTTCAAGAAATGGAAAGCTTTGGTTGAGATTGAGACATGAAAGAAATTGAAGTGTCTCAGATCAGACAATGGAGGTGAATATTGCAGCAAAGAGTTTAATATGTACTATTCAGAGCATGGAACTCGTAGAGATAAGACAGTTCCAAGAACACCACAAGAAAATGGTGTGTTAGAAAGGATGAATAGAACAATCATGGAGCGTGCAAGGTGCATGAGATTGCACGCATGATTGCCTTTATAGTTTTGCGAAAATTGTGTAGATACTACTGTTTATATAATAAACAGAGCGCCTTCAAGTTCCTTGGATGGTGATGTTCCAGAGGAAGCATGGACAAGAAAAAAGGTAAAATACTCTTTTTTAAATCCTTTTGGTTGTGAGGCCTTTGTCCATATTGATAAATAAAATAGAACAAAGCTTGAGGCAAAGTCAAAGAAATGTACCTTTATTGGATATGGTGTTAATGATTTTGGCTATCGTTTATCTGATTATGAAAATCACAAAATCATTAGGAGCAGAGATGTAATATTCAATGAAAAGGTCTTTTATAATAATCAATTGTAGGAAAATAAATAAGAAAAAGAAAACAAGGAATACGCAGCCCTTGATGAGATCACTGAAAAAGTATAGGTGCCTAAAAATAATAATAATCAACAACCACAACAACAACAACCACCACACTACAACAGGCACCCCAAACACCTGAAAGTGGTGTTAGAAGATCTAACAGGATAAGTAGACCCCCTGAAAAATACTCTCCCTCATTATATTATTTATTGTTGACTGATTCCGGTGAACCCGAATGTCATGAAGAAGCGCAGGTTGAAAGCAGGAAGAAGTGGGAGGTAGCCATGAAAGAAGAGATGGACTCCTTAATGCATAACCAGACTTGGGACTTAGTCAAGTTGCCTGCAGGAAAAACTACATTGAAGAATAAATGGGTTTACAGGCTGAAGGAAGAAGATGGAGGAAAACAGAGGTACAAAGCTAGACTTGTGGTGAAGGGGTTTGCACAGAAGAAAAGTATTGATTTTGATGAAATATTTTCTCCTATTGTTAAAATGACTTCAATCAGAACTATTTTGAGTCTAGTAGCAGCTGAAGATTTGCATCTTGAGCAGTTAGATGTAAAGACAGCCTTTCTCCATGGGGATTTGGAGGAAGATATATATATGCAACAGCCACAAGGATATGAGGTGAAAGGGAAGGAGAAACTAGTGTGCAGGTTGAAGAAGAGCTTGTATGGCTTAAAACAGGCTCTAAGGAAGTGGTATCTAAAATTTGACAAGTTTATGTCTGAACAAGGTTATACTAGATGTCACTCTGATCATTGTGTTTATTTGAAAAAGAAAAATGATGGCAGCTATATTATATTGTTATTGTATGTAGATGACATGCTTGTTGTAGGGTCTAACATGTAGGAATTAAATGTGCTCAAAAGAAAATTGGCAAATTCATTTGCAATGAAGGATTTGGGAGCTGCAAAACAAATCCTTGGTATGAGAATAACTAGAGACAGGAAAAATAGTAAATTAACATTGTCTTAGAATGAGTACATACAAAAGGTGTTGAAAATATTTAACATGCACAATGCAAAACTAGTTAGTACACCTTTTGCTAGCCATTTCAAACTTAGTAAGGAAATGTGCCCAAAGACCCAAGAAGACATGGATTATAGGTCTAAAGTTCCATATGCATCAGTAGTTGGAAGCTTAATGTATGCAATGGTCTGCACAAGGCCTGATATTGCACATGCAACGGGAGTTGTAAGTAGGTACATGAACAATCCAAGAAATGAACATTGGATGGCAGTGAAATGGATTCTAAGATATTTGAAAGGTACCACAAATCAAGCATTATTCTTTGGTGGTTCAAACATTTCTCTATAGGGATATGTTGATGCAAATATGACAGGTGACAGAGATAACAGGAGGAGCACTACAAGATATGTATTTAGTGTTGGTGGAACAACTGTCAGTTGGGTTTCAAAAATCCAAAGTGTTGTTGCACTTTCAACAATAGAACCAGAGTATGTTGCTGCTACAGACTCTAGTAAAGAAATGATTTGGTTACAAAGGTTTTTGGGTGAATTAGGTAAGGAGCATGATATGGTCACGTTATACAGTGATAGTCAAAGTGCCATTCATCTTGCAAAGAACTCAACATTTCATTCCAGGACTAAACACATATAGATCAGGTACCATTTCATGCGATCAGTGTTGGAAGATGGAGAGTTGAAGCTGGAAAAGATACACACTAGCCAGAATCTTGCAGACATGCTAGCAAAATTTGTAACCAGGGAGAAACTGAGAACGTTCTCGGTTTCAATTGGTCTTCAAGGATGATGATGAAGATGAGAAACATCCAGGTCCAAAAAGGAGTTATTGTCCAGCAAATGAAGCAGCAGTGGAGTTGCTACAATCATTCTCCAAGTGGGAGATTGTTGTGTGTAGAGAATGATTGTTAAAAGGTCTTTGTTTCAGCTGGATCTATACCCCAGGAAGTTTGTACACCCCTCCACACAGGGGGGTGTGGGGGGGCCTTGTCCCCACTGCGGGGGTCCTGGGGGGCCGATCCACCCGAGTTGGGGGGTCCGAGGGCCAGTGGAAAAATAGATGTAAAATTTCCTTGTAAAAGTATAGTAATTTCTAGTCAATCTGCCTTGTTCATTAGGCGGACGATCTAACAGTAGAACTTATGTTTAGTTTAGGGTTATTTTGCCCTAGAAGGCAACCCTTCTCTTTGTATGAGGGAATTGTATTTGAGGCTGTGATATAGATGTGTATTCTCTGGGCGAGAAATAGAGAGGTGAGACTGTGAGAGAAAACAAAGGATATTACAACGGATCTGTTGTAGGTTGTGTCTCTTCATTTTGTTGGATAATAGAAAGGAAGGACTGGCTGTTCGGGGTGGACATAGCCCAAATTGGGTGAACCACGTATATATGTGTCTCTATTGTTTTATGTGTTTTCCGTGTTTATATTTCTGCAATATTTTATCTGTTCCATTTCTCCGTAATATATAACTTTCTAACAATAAAAGTTAGAAAAGGAAAAATAATAACCACGGTTGATGGGACACTTATTCCATGCTAAATGTTGGAAACAATCATAGCAATGGGTATCATTGGTGATTGATTAATGCGTAAGGGAATGTGAAAAAGAAATGGCACAAGGTTTGGAAAGGAAAAATTGCATTTTGGCACATTGATTTATGAAAATAATGGAAATTAGGAGAAAAAGGAGGTGAAAGGTCACAAGTTGCATGTGAGAAGGAAAATGAAGGAAAATAATGGAAAATGAAGAAAATATAGTCCACATAAATAAAAAGGCTCTTAAGGATCAATTCACAGACTTTTGTCAGTTCATTTTTTGAGCTCTCTTTCTATTCTCTCTCTCTCATACTCTTGGACACAAAGATTTTTCTTGGAGCACTCTTGGAGAGTGTTGCATACTTGGATTTTTGGATCAAGAAGGCAAAGGAAAAGTAGGGAAGCACAAGAGCACATCAAGCTCAACAACTACAATGGGCTTTTCTTCTAGATACTGAGTTGCATGTATGTTTTCCTCAATAGTTTTTGCATGAATGACATATGCATGTGGCTTATTGGTCATGATTCGTCATTCACATGGATGATTTCCTATATTGACAATGGATTTGGCTAGGATTGCCATTTCCTAGATAGTCATGGTGTTGTGGATTTATTTCTTTATTTTTCTAGTTGGTTCTCATGTTTTCTTTAGTTTTGGTTGAGTTACTAGTTCTGGGAGTCTTCATTGGATAAATTCTCTATAAGCCCTTGGTGGGTTGAGTTACTAGTCCTCAAAGCCCTGGTTGGACAAAGACTCTGGAACCATGGCATCAACTGTAGGTTGAATTACTAGTCCTAGAAGCCCTAGTTGGAACAAATTCTCTGGAGCCCTTGAAGGCTTGGGTAAAGACCAATGTGATGGTGGTTTTCTAATATTGGTTCATGAGGTGGAATAACTACTTGATGGGTTGTGGTGGTTTTCCCTCTAGAACCCATGTATGGTTTTGATTGATGTGTTCTATGAGATCCCACATTCATGCTTAGAATATGGCACAAGGGTAATTGCTTAAAGAGATATATGGCTCAGCCATGTCTACGGTCGGGTTATTCATGGAAATACCACAATTGGTTGGCCTTTGCATCATTAATATGAGGTTGTTTCTCCTTTTTATCTCATGAGTATTATACTAGTTTAGATGTGGGTTATATAGTTATTGTTTCCTCGGCATTTATGTTGTTATTATGTTAGTTATGCACATGTATGATGATAATGGATATGCATGGCTCTCATCATCTGTTTACCTATAAATGAATGAACAATGTATCAATGGCCTAATTGAAAAAATTGTAGTTAATGTGTTGAGGGATCAATGCTTCTTAGTGTGTCTCATATGAGTATGACACCCATATTCTCATATTTGTTGTTTAAACCTGTAGATTACATGTTTGATGAAATTCCCATCATGGCTAGTAGGGGTACAATCAAGTCCTTTTTCAAGTAATTTCATTTGTATCATTCTTTTATTATCTTTCAACCCTGAAAGTGTCATTTAGTTATGGGCGTAAAAAATTGGCTCAAATCCCAAAGACACAGGCCCAATACTAGGAAGAAAATTCCCTGCACACATGCATACCCATTCTATGGGAGCATCTAGAACCTCTTGGACACATGCTTCTCCATATCAAGGGAGAGTCTGGGGGTTTAATGTTGTAACAACTTAGTTGGTCTCAGGGGCTAGTTACCTAAGTGGTTGGGATAGCTTTTGGGATTTTTGTTGCTGATGTGGAAGGTCTCTATGGTGTGTTTTTGTTGGTTTCACTTCCTTAACTAGGACATATTGAGTCAAATAATATGATAGTAACTTCTCATCACATGTTTACCCTGGTTGGCCAATTACTTGGGTAGATGTGGGAGGAGGGTGTTACGCACACCATATCATTATATCATATATACCATTATTATTCTTTATAACCTCACTCTTAATATTCATTTGTTTATCGTCATGTATCATTTTCACACACTAGCACAATATATCCTATTGTGCTTCATTGGATTTCATTTAATATATCCCTTTTTAAAGTATCTTCATGTGACTGTTGGAAAGGAAAAGGAGGAAAGACACAAAATTTCACACATATAATAACATGACAACATGAGTTACGACTCTTCTATTGATCACACAAGCTTCGATGATTACAATGAACCTCGTGACGAGTGTTTAAAATTTTTTGTGTAATAACTCTAGTGGAATTATAACAAATGTGTTTTCCTTGTTGGAAACCTACTTAATAAAGATAGAAACATGGTGGTAGTAAGATGAGTATTCAGGCGAATGATATGTTTCATCACGGGTGGTTTTTAATATGAAATTTTGAAAATTAATGGCGGAAGCGAACGGGAGGCGCGAACGGAAGGAGCGATGGCGTGACGGCTAGGGTTTCGAGTTTTTCCTGAGGCGGCAGGGCCCCTGCTCTGCGCTCTCAGCCCTGACAAGCGCTGCAAAAGCTTCAGGCTGCAGAAGGATCAGAAGGCCCCAATGGTACCCCCGCAGGGGGAGGGGGCAAAACTACCGCCCCTCAACGGACGCCAACAAGGACCAGAAAGTAATACAGGTACAGGCTCAGCGAATCAGGACAAAACCACAGGGGAAAGGCAGAACATGGTGGATTCACAAGCTGCAACTGAAAAGCCAAAGGTTAGTTCATCCACTTGTAAACCGGTTGCTACTCATAGACCAGAAGTTGAACTGCCTAGTGACAGAATAAATGGAAGAATACCATATATGACAGATCACGCCCTTATAGGTAAATTTATAGGTTTTTGGCCTAATGAAAAAGCTCTAAGAGGATGGATAAATCATAAATGGAAGCCAAAGGGGGAAATAACCCTCCTTCTAGGACCGAAAGGATTTTTTACTGCCATTTTTAACTGCCTAGAAGATAGGAATAGAGTCTTCGATGGAGGGCCATATTTCTTCAACTCGGCTGGGCTCTTTCTCAGACAATGGGTAGCCAGATTCAACCCGAATAAGCAAGATCTGAGTTACGCGCTAGTGTGGATCAGACTTTACTCGCTGCCTTGGGAATATTGGGGTGAAGAATCATTAAAATCTATTGGATCAGTGATAGGAGACTTTGTAAAAATTGCAGAAGAAACCAAAACTGTGAGATACACTACTTATGCCTCCTATGCCCGGATCTGTGTCTACATGGATCTAAAACAGCCTCTGCCGGACACAGTTAGGCTCTTTCATGAGGATAAGGACTGGATCCAAGTGATTGACTACGAACAGGTGCCTTTTCGCTGTAGAAAATGTCATTGCATTGGACATCTCTTCAGAGATTGTCCCATGAACAAGCAGGAGGAAGCTCAAACCACTCCAGAACATCAACAACAGGAAGGCTTTACGAAAGTTACAAACAGAAGACGCGGAGGTAAAAATCCGGCTGCCACACAAAAACCACCAGTAGCGAATTCCAAACCCTCCACCAGCAATAGTTTTGAGATGCTAGCAACAATGACAACTCAGGAGGAACCTAGCAAAGAAAAGACAACGGTTATCTCATCTCAACAGGAGAAACCAAGCTTGGTCCAGCAAAGCGAAACACCCCAACATGTCTCAGATCCCGGGAGTAATCCAGACATGGATATTGATAACCCATTGCAGAGCGAGAATAAAGGGAAGGAAATAGCAGGAAGTCAGCAAGCAACACAACTCATGGACGAAGACAGCAAATCAATCGATCTAGGGGAATTTGATCTTATAGGGTTGGAACAGGCCTGTAAACAGGGCAATTTTGATAAAATTCATGAAACACAGGTTGACAATTTGGTAGAAATACTAACCAAAGCTCAAAAGACACACTCCCTAGGAGTTCAAATAGGTAGTAAATGGGATGGCAAATTTGCATTCAAAGACAGCAAAAAAAGAGGGAGGAAAACAGCTCTGGAAAGAACAATCAAGCTTGGAGCAGTCCTAGTTGAGTTAGGCAGATATGCCAAACTCTCTAAGTATTTCAACTCCAACCTAAATCCTTCCCAATGAAATTGATATCTTGGAATATAAGAGGGCTCAATAGCTCTAGGAAAAGGAAACTCCTAAAAACTTTGATCATGGAAGAAAAACCATCAATCTTATTTCTTCAGGAAACTAAATGCTCTTTGAATTTCTTGGAAACAGCAGCTGCTAAAGCATGGCCTGGCGGTCAGGTGATAGCAGTAGACTCACAAGGAGCCTCAGGGGGACTTGCAATTTTATGGGATGCTAGGAAGATACAGTTAAACAATATTCATGCCAATAAAAACTTCATTCAGGCCATTTTTCATCTTCTAGGTACTAATATCTATGGCCATCTAACGAATGTCTATTTTCCTCAAGAAACGCAGCAGAAGGCTGCAATCTTGAACACAATAGCGCAACTTAACCATGCTCGGCAACATCCGTTATGGGTGACAGGGGGAGATTTTAACATGACAACTTCTTCGGAGGAAAAGATGGGGGGTCGCTGCAGATCAAATAAGGATGGTACTTTGCTCAAAGATTTTGTTCAAAATAATAGGCTTATAGACTTACCTACAGCAAACGGCCTCTACACATGGACGAATAAAAGAGTTATCCCCTTGCAGATTGCATCCCGACTGGATAGGTTCTTGATTTCTGACAATGACGTCCATGTAGGTGGAGAATTCATAGCTCACATCATTCCCTTTTCAGGTTCGGATCATTGGCCAATAGAAATGCTCTGGAACAGGCCTGGAAATAATCTAAAAAAACCTTTCAGATTTGAAGATTTCTGGTTATCCCATCCAGATTTCAAGGAATTCATAACTACCACTTAGCAAAACTGCAATCCCATTGAACAATCTAAAATGGCAAGGTTCCAAAAAAATTGAAGATGCTCAAAGGATAAATCAAGAGGTGGAATAAGCAAACCTTCGGCAACATTTTTAAGGAAAAGGAAAAGATTCTCCAAGATCTCAAATCTATACAGCAGAGATTAATCTTAGAAGGGCGAGCAGAGGAATTAGCGCTCAAGGAACAGGAAATGGAAGGAAAACTCCTTGAAAGAGAGTAGCAAGAAGAAGTGCTATGGAAACAAAAATCCCGTATCCGCTGGCTGAAGGAGGGGGAGAAGAACACAAGTTTCTTCCACAGAACTACTGTTCAAAGAAGAATGCACAATCAAATTGCTCAAGTCACCAATGCTCAAGGAAGGAAACTGGTGAACCAAGAAGAGATCGAACAGGAATTCATGCATTATTTCAAAGAAATAAGCCAAGAGCCGAACATAAATAGAGGGGACGCCATAGACAGCATCACTAGGCACATCCCGCGGCTGGTCTCTGCGGAGCAAAATTCCCTTCTTCTCAAACCAATTAGTCTCCAAGAGGTGGAATTGGCTGTAAAATCCTTAAAAGCCGGCAAAGCGCCTGGTCCCGATGGTTTCTCTTCAAATTTCTTCCACCACTTCTGGGAATTAATCAAGTGGGAAGTGTGGCAGATCGTGGAAGAGTCAAGAAGCTTGCGATGGATGTATCCAGGCCTAAATGCAACTTTTATAGCCTTGATTCCGAAATCGGAGGATTCCAAAACACCAGACAAATTCAGGCCTATTTCCCTTTGCAACATTATATACAAGATCGTCTCCAAAGTTGTAGCGCTAAGATTAAAACCGCTTCTCCCAGGCATCATCTCCCCTGAGCAATCCGGATATGTTGAAGGGCGGAAAATCACCGATGGTATAATTCTCTCACATGAAATAATCCACTCTCTCAAGAATTCAAAAAAACCAGGTATGCTTCTAAAAATTGATCTTTCAAAAGCTTTTGATAGTATAAGCTGGGAATATATGGAAAAAATCTTAAGTGCGTTCGGTTTTGACAATGCATGGATCAGATGGATCATCAGTCTTGTCTCCTCCGCTTTCTTTTCTATCTTGATTAATGGGATCCCCACCTCTACTTTCCGCCCCTCTAGAGGTTTGAGACAAGGCGACCCTCTATCCCCCTTCTTGTTTATTATAATGGCGGAAGGCCTGGGAAGAAGTCTTACGGCGGCAATTCAATCCCATGAGCTTAGAGGTCTTAATCTCCATGATGCTCCCACTGTCTCTCATCAACAATTTGTCGATGATAACATGATCTTTGGTCATTCCTCTGTTCAGGAAGCCCGCTCCTTAAACTCTCTGCTCTCCAACTTCTCAGCAGCTTCTGGAGCTTGTGTTAACAAAGCCAAATCCCAGATATTCTTCTTCAATACCCACTTCACTACTCAGAGATCTATAGCTCGAATCCTAGGTTTTTCTATTGCTGTTCTGCCTTCCAAATACCTAGGTGCCCCTCTCCTCAAATCAGCTCAAAAGCATTCTTCCTGGATCTCCCTTCTGGAAAGGCTGGAATCAAGACTCTTGCTGTGGACTCATCGTTCTCTCAATATGGCCAGCAGACTAGTGCTAATTAAGGCAGTCTTACAATCCATGCCCTTATACCTATTCTCAATATTGGCCACGCCTAAATGGGTCTTAAAAGCCATAAAAAAGCTTCAGCGAAATTTCTTGTGGGGCAGCTCTGGTCCTAACAGGAAATGGGCCTTAGTTAAATGGGAGAAAGCATGTCTTCCGAAGAAAGCAGGAGGGATCGGTCTCAGAGATCCTGAACAGAGCAATGTGATCATGGGAGCTAAAATTTGGTGGAAATGGTTAGCCTTCCCAGGCACGCTGTGGGCGAAATTCTGGATGGCAAAAATACGCTAACAACTTACCTCTGGAGGAGCGTATAAGAATGACAGAAACTAGCAAAGGCTCATCTATCTGGAATTCAACACTAATGCACAGAGATCTTATCCAAAAACATAGCTTCTGGGAAGTAAAGGATGGAGGCACAGCACGATTTTGGACGGACTCCTGGCAGCAATTCCCTTGTCTCGTCAATGTTATACAAGGAATTCCAGCGCACCATATTCAATCACAGGAAACGATAAAGCATTTCTGGCAAAACACACAGGATACGAATCGCCGCATCTGGAAAAAGGGTCAAGAAATTCTACCAGACAGTCCGGCGGAGGTTCAACGAACCTTGGTAGACGAGCTCCAAAAGAGGAAAATTTTACAAGAAACAGAGCAGGATAAGCTGAGGTGGGGTTATGAAGAGAAAGGTACTTATACTACCAAAGAAGCGTATCTCCTGATTCTCAAAGATCAGCTGATCAAAGACAAGTTATGGGAAAAAATATGGAGTCCAAGGATCTGGCCAAAAATCTCCACTTTCCTTTGGCTACTCTCCCACAACCGGATTCTCACCTGGGACAATCTCAGAAAAAGAAAATTCGAAGGACCTTTAATATGTCTCAATTGTAAAATGGAAGAAGAAACTGTTGTGCATCTCATGCAACTCTGTCCTTTTAGCAGGACATTATGGGAAAAAGTCACTTTCCGTTGTCAAAAGGAAGGCCGCAAGATAGGAGACTTAAACAACACTATACGCAACTGGCCTCAGGCACCCTATCAAAGTAACATTCTAAACACTCTATGGCAAATAATCCCAGGCATTGTAATGTGGAACCTATGGAAAGAGCGAAATCGCAGAATATTAAAAAACCAATCAATGGATGAGCAGCAGGTATGGCAAATAATTTATAAGAATGTACAGGAAACTTTATCCCTCCAAAGATGGTCCCAAGAGGATTTCCCGTCCAATAATAAGGAGCAAGCAATCTGGAATAATTGGCAACTTCACTTACAGTTTCCCACCATTCTCCCTATCATTTCCAGCAACCAGAAGGATATCTCTTCAATCTGGTCCCCACCGCCTATCAACACCTTCATTCTCAACTTTGACGGGGCTTCAAAAGGTAACCCTAGCTCTACAGGATATGGCGGAGCAGTCAGAAACCACGAAGGACAAGTGCGGAAAGTCTTCTTTGGCTCCATGGGTTGGAACACCAATAATGTGGCTGAACATTGCCCAAAAGGAAGGCTTCTCCCCTCTAATTGTGGAAGGGGATTCCCAAATCTTAATCAACATGGCGATCAAGATTCAGCAAGGAACAGAGGCGCCGAAAGTTAGTAAGAGCTGGAGAATGGTTACAAGGCTGGAGCTTCTGCAATATTGGCTTAGGGACAACAGAGCCACCACTTTCAACCACATAAGGCGTGAAGGAAATAAACTGGCAGACTTTCTGGCAAATCTGGGAGTGGATAAAGGGCAGGATCACTTCGAAGGATTACTTCAGGGTAATGTCTCGGAGATAGAATGGTCCACATTTTAGGAGATTCTCAGGAAAGACACTCAGAGTAAAAATCCAGTCCACCTGGATGCGGGTGTAAACGTCTGCATTTAAGTTGATTGAGCTGCCCACGCGCCGAGGACATGCCTTCACGCTGCGGACAGGTGGATGACATGGGCTCCGGGCTGGTTATGGCCCAAAAGGACTCAGGGTGTCTTAATGGCGATTCAATGCGCTGGGTTTTCCAAGGTTCTGCCAACCGCTATCTGGTCATGAAGAACACAAGTCTCATTATGTATCTGCAATTCGGCTCTGGTTCTGGTTATTCGGAGGTTCAGTTTTTCGTGGAGGAGGGAGGCTCGGAGGCCAGTGTTACCACCCTCGAGTCCCTCCCCTGTCCGACTCGCCTGGTCCAGTTGAATTTGGTATCTGCTGTTGGGTGGTCTCGCCTGGTTCAGAGGAATCTGTCTTTGGAAGCTGGGTACTCCAACTTGGTTCAGGGGAATTTGTTGTTTGCTGTCGGGTGTTGTCGCTTGTCGTTCGTGGGGTGGCTCCACCTGGTTCATCTGAGGCAGGGACATTGGAGTTTCAAGCCCCGTGAAGTTTTTCAGGGTAACTGAAGGCACAAGACCGACAAGCCACGCCCTGTTTTTCCTATGGCGCCACGAGCAGGTTATCGCAGGCCACGAAGGGGTGGTAATTCGGGGAGCCAGACTGGCACTAGCGGCAGTAACCATTCCAGACTGCGGAAAATTTCTCCTTTGGCCTGTGCCTCACCTCCCTCGGGGAATTCGGAGAATTCTGCAGAAGATGTTTGCAACGCAGTGCAGACTGCGACTCTCTACTACCGACGCAAGAAGAATAAACCAGTTGTCAAGGCGATGATAACAGTTATTTTTGAAGAAGAGGATGAGGGGGATGGAAGCTCGAAATATGATAAGGAAGAAAGGACTCCCCCATCAACGAACAATTCCTCCAAGAGTAAGGATAGCTCCTACAGTCCGGGAAATCAAAGTAAGATGGACGAGGATAGTACTTTTGGCTATTCTGCTAAGCAGAAGGAAGCTTTGCATGAGATCAGCGGCCTCAAAGGGAAAGAACCCCTGGTCTCTTTTGGGGATCCTTCAGAGGTTCAAAAAGACACCCATCCTTGCAAGTCTTCCTCTCCGCAAAGCATGACAAACAGAGCAGCGTCTGAAGATACGTTTGATTACACCCTGTATCTAAAGCTCCCGCCTGGCATTGAGAGCGTTGAAGCTGTTCCAGTTGGTATGGAGGTTACTTGGGAGCGGGACCCTGTTCGTGCTGCTGAAGATTGCAAGAAACGTGCGCAGGAGCGAGAGGCTGAGGCGAGGAAGAAGCTGGGAAATTAATGTCCGAAGTGTTCTGGGTAAGCCTGTCCTCAGGCGTTCAGTGTGTCTTTCTTTTTGGCTCTTTTTGTGTAAGGTGGTATGCAGCAATTATAGATGCTGTTAGGAGTCATGAGGTCTGGTTTTTAAGGTCACGCTCCTGCGGACCGGGTCAATTTCTAGTTTCACAGTCTGTATATGTCGAGTTTGTCTATCAGTGTCGAGTCATGATGAAGTTCAAACATTCTCTCTGGTTATGTTTGGTTATGCTAGCCTGCATTCACAGACTTTTCAGGTTGGTGAAGAAAGTTTTGTCCGAGAGCTGCACTCTCACTCTCAGAGGTGTTCACCTCTTGTAAATAATCTTTTTGTTTTTTAATATATTTAGTTAGCCTTTGCCAAGAAAAAAAAAAGATGAGTATTCAGGCCATTACAGATGTGAAAAAAAATATTGGACAAAGGAAAAGTTGTTCAGAGAGAGAGGAAAGATAAAGATGAAGTTTGAGCAAGTATATGTGGGTTCTGCGAAGAAAATTTGTGTACACACGCAAGTATAGTAAAGAAAAGCCGCGTATACATGGGTTTTGCGAAGACAATCCACATACATATGCATGTTTAGTGAATAAAAGTCACACCACGGTATTCTAAATACCAGGGATCATTACCATGGTATTGACCCATAGTAATGAGTGCGACAATAGATATTTGTTTGCGTCAAATAATACCATTCATATAACTAAGGGTTTGGCCCATGGTATTGGGTAAGGCCTAAGTTATATAAGAATATGGAGATCAATGTGTTTTCAGGTATGTATGATATCGGTTATTGATGAATTTTTTGATCTAAAATAAGTGTGCAACCGAGAGTGTAATGATGGATTAGGTATTATAGATCTGAAATGACTACATGTCAAATAATATCATTATGGGTTTATAGATCTATGAAGATGATGTCATAATGTTTTCGTTTTATAATGTATGTCAAGGTTTGTGTTTGATTAATATTAAGTTGTACAGTGAATTTATGATTCAATATTTATAGATATGTGAGTTGATTTTCTTTAAAAATATAAACATACATATGTGAATTTGCTTGTCGATGGTCGTGTAACAATTCTAATGTATGGACAGACCTATACACAGGAATTCTTCTTGAAAGGAACATACATGCGCGGAAGTATCTTATAACGGTTGCGTACATACTCTAAGGTTTTGCGGTATATGATGTTTGATAAATAATGTTCTTTTTTCTTATGTATGCCAATGAAGCCTTTCATGATGATTCATGTTTGAAAGTTCTGGCAGAGGTTGAACTAATTATACCATAAAATGTTAAATACTAATGATACTATGATGAGATGATTTGTATTTGGTTTAGATATTTTTGACAAGGTCAATATGTGCTTCAGCGATTGATTTCATTAGTGCAGTGATTTAGTTTCAGGGTTCAGTATTTTGAGATCTGTACATGGCTTATCTAAAAATAAAGCATGTATATACATGGGTATGTCTCATAATAGTAGCGTATATATATTTATTGACTGGGGTTTGCAGTGACACGATTTGGTTTCTGTGATGAATAGTAAGTAGTCTAACATTAGTATACAATGATTTGAGATGATGTAGTTCCTTTGGTTGTTTCAGATTCAGTAATTTAGTTATTCAATGATTTATGATAAAGTTGTTTAATGATTTGATAGAGTGACTAGTTTCAGTTTTTTATTTGATATTGGGCTTAAATGATGGTAGTGCCTCTAGTATAAAAATATGATGAAAGTTGACCTATAGGCTGTGATGTTTTGACCAAGGTGGATCCAGTATGGAAATTAGGAAACATGGTCCATGGAAGTGATGAGGGTCGACGCCTTCAATAAGGGATTCAAAGCTTCCTGCCAGTGATAGTTGGTAAATTAGATCACAGGGTAGGAGCTCCCTTCCGGTGGCTGTTCGTAGATGAGATCAGGGGGTTGGACCTCCCTTCCAGTGTGTACTAGAGAAAAAGAGAAGGTTGTATCCATTTTCAGGTGGGTACCTGAGTGCTGGTATGAGTTTGTGCCAGTACAAGATTGTAAGAAGTTTTTCATTATAATAAAAGATGATGAAAAAGATGATAGCAGGAATATTTTTCTCCCACATTGGGTGTGTGAAAGCCCTAGTGAAAATTCCATGTAATAAAGTACATAAAAACAAAATAATAACCACGGATTATGGGACACTTATTCCAAGCTAAATTTCAAGTAGAATCCTATTGATGCAGATCACTTGTGATTGTTTATGGCTAAGGAAATTGGAAAAGGCAATGGCTAAGGAATTGGAAAGGAAAAATGGAATTTTTGGCACATTTATTCATGAAAATAATGGAAATTAGGAGAAAAGGGAGGCAAAAGGTCATAGGTTGTGTGTAAGGAGTAAAATGAAGGAAAATAATGTAAAATGAAGAAAGTAGAGGCCTCATTCATAAAAAAGCTTTCAAGGATCAGTTGTTAACCTTTTGTCAGTTCAGTGTTGGAGCACTCTCTCATTATTCTCTCTCACTAATACTCTTGGAGACTTAGAGTTTTCTTGGAACACTGGAGCAAGAAGGCAAAGAAAGAGCATGAAAACGTAGGATGGCACTGGGATCAAGAACTACATCAAATTTTCTTGCAAGTACTGAGTTGCATGTATGTTTCCTTCACTATTTTTAGCATGCATGGTATATGCATGTCATTTACTAGTTGTGATTTATAATTGGGATGGAGGATGATCGCGATTGATAGTGGATTACCTAGCCTTTCCATTTCCTGGATAGCCATGGTGACTATGGGTTCATTTCATTGTTTTGTTTTTTGTTGGTTCTCATGTTTCCTTGAATTGGGCTGAATTACAAGTCCTCCAGCCTTGTTTGAAAAAACGCTCTGGAGCCTTGGAACAACTTGGGCTAAGTTACTAGTCCCATAGCCTTCGTTGTAAAAACACTATGGAGCCCTTGGTGGGTTTCCTTACTAGTCCCGTAGCCTCAGTTGGAAAAATGTTCTAGAGGCCGATAAAAGTTGTCGGTTGAGTTACTAGTCCTAGAGCCTCAATTTCACAAATGCTCTAAATCTCTGGATGGCTGGGAAAGAGACTGATATGATGATGGTTTGGTGACATATGACTGTGAGGTGGAATCATTGTTTGATGGGTTGAGGTGGATGGCCTCTAGAAGCCCCAAATGAGTTTTGATTGATGTGTTCTATGAGATCCCATATTCATGCTTGGAATATGGCATGAGGGTGAATGGATGAAGAGAGATTTGGCTTAGCCATTCTACGGTCAGGTGGAATGTGGAAGTCCCATTCCAAGTCTGCGTTTTCATCATTAATGAAAAGTTATTTCTCCTTGTACTTCTATGAGGATATTAAACTATTGCATGTGGTCTAGATGGTTGCACTTTCATGAGTATTTATGCTCCTATTATGTTGGTTATTTATGTGTTTTATGATAGCAAACATGTATGGATTTCATCATGTTTTTACTTGTAATTGAATGATAAATGTATCTATGACCTAATGGATGTAATGGCAATAAATTTGTTGAGGAATTAATAGTTCTTATCTATTCTTAGCCATGTATGAGACCCTTATGCTCAGAACTGTTAATTACACCTGTAGATTACATATTCATGATATGTTTGATGTGTTATCACTCAGGTTGTCCCTAGGCTCCTGTAGGGATACAGCCGAGGTAACCACAAAGCAATCTTTCGATTGCAGGTTCTAGCCCACCTGCAATCAGAGAGTTCTCTCTCTTAATGTCTTAACTTTGATGATGATGATTTTAGGCTACCTGTTGGGTTCAGGGCTTTTGTTGTTTTGTTTGGATGGAAGGTGCATGTATTGAAGATAACTCCAAACAGAGAGGCAAGGTAAAGTGTGATAAGTTTCAAACCATTGGGCATGGAGTCATGGACTAAGGCTTGCTGTTGTGTTTTCTTGGTCACAAGAGGATTGTGGAGTAAGATAGCCACACATGAAACAATTATCAATTTGCTGAAAGGATCGAATGATGGTCGGGGATGAAAGGCAATTAAGAATCTTTCATCAAAACTGACAGAGAGGGGAAGTGAATGAATGGTTGTCTAGGAGTAGTTACGAATTCCTAAACTATCATTCATATGTGAAAGAAAGAACATAAACAATATCATTTAAGTATGCATGTTCATAACTATTCCTGATGAAAACATGAAAAATTACAGAAATTGAGCTTAAGGTGCAGCTAAGAAAATCCTAAACTATTCTTCTTTTCGGCAATTTAGATGGCGGAATGATGATAAAAAAAACATGAAAAACTAACAGAGTTAAGAAGCACTTATTGAACCATGTACAAGCACAGGAATTCCACAGTCACTCCTCGGCCAATTTAAACACAACAAACAGTTTCAGAATCCATGCTTTCAACAGTCTTTGATTATAGAAAACATCAAAGTTACAGTGCGAGTCTCTGCTTGAGAGAAAAATCGGAATAACAAAGATCAAGCTACTAATCAACCAACCAACCAATCCCTACTC
The DNA here is from genome assembly GCA_000404065.3 of Pinus taeda. Lineage (NCBI taxonomy): Eukaryota > Viridiplantae > Streptophyta > Pinopsida > Pinales > Pinaceae > Pinus > Pinus taeda. The sequence continues at coordinate 28,510 of APFE030301007.1, read as the reverse complement.
CATTTTTCAGGGTGGTATATATAAGCAAAACATCTAAAGTCATTTATTACGACCGACCTAAACAGGTCTGTGGGAAAAATCTTTTTCTAAAAACCTAATTGTTGCTGGAATTAAATGCAAGTAAGTCCTTGGGATGTGCCAGAGGCAGCTGAATCAAGCTGAGTTGATGAGGTGTCCTATGTGGCTTAGTGTAGTGGTTCTGTCATAACGGTGCATTTAGTTCTGGTCCACTGATCTCCTGTGACTTTAATGTGTAGTCATTTGTGCTAGTGAGCCTTCAATGCGTCTTCAATTGCTTCTTGACTTTCAGAGCTTTCGTTTTAATCTTGGATTTGCCTCGAGCCCTGAGAAAATCTTCTCTGATACACTTTGCCACTACATTGATGGTCTTCGCCGCCTCCTGATACTCTTCGACATGCTTTTTATCTGTATATTTGATCTGATACTCTTTAATCTTTATTCTTGGTCTCTCTCTATCTTCAAATACACTAAATTTGGCAAAATCGGGCATTTTCGGGCTTTTTCGGTGCAAAAAGGGCCAAGGAACCAAAATATTCCCTAAAGATTCCCCAATATGGCCCATTTCCCATAGCGATGTGCGATTAGGTCTTCGCGCTAATCGCGCATCGAAAACTGCCTCCGTTTCTCATTCCGGAGCTCCGAAGCTCAACTTTCGCGCTTGCGCGAATTTTCTGTTTTTTGGCTGCTGAGGTCAGCTGTACGAAAGGTGACGTCGGCATGCTGACGTCAGCAGTGGGGTCCTCTGGTACGGATATGATGTTAGCATGCTTACGTCATCAAGGTGACGTGGCAGTAAAGTGGGGTGACGTGGTAGTGACACGTAGCAGGGTGACGTGGGCCAGGCGCAGGCAGTGTGAGGTGATGTGAAGGCGACGTGGCAGGGTGACGGGGCAGTCCTGTTACATGAGGGGAGGGTGGTTTTGGCCTACACATCATGCCACCTTTGGTACAGAGATGGTTTCTGTCAGGGGCGGACCGATGCAATGGGAGGCCGCCACCTGTCCCGGTGTACGACGGTAAAACCGTCGGACATCGGGTGGTAACCTAGCACTCCAATAGGGCGCCCGATATGAACAAGGGTCGTCGGATCTGGAAGGGGGCGATCCGATGGTGGAAGAGAAAGGGAGATGTGCGGAGTTTAATAGAAGAGGGTGTGCGTTAAAGTTTAATTTTCTATGGCGCGGGTGAGTTTAGAACTTTAGGTTAAGGGTTAATGGGTTTTGGCGCATTGGAAATTTATTAAACAAACATTAATAATTTCCAAAGAAAATGCACGGAGGGGGGGGGGGTTTGCATTTGGAAAGGGTTTTCTTTGTGTTTTGGAAGGGGTCCAAACACCTGGGAATGGAAATTCATGCAGAAGGAGGGTTCTTACTAAAGTCCGGGTGACTTACTAATTCCCAGAGAAGCACTTATGGTTATATTTCAACCAGGGGGAGGGGATATTTACATAAGGGGATTATTTATATAGCTTTAGTAGGGGGATGGGGAAAATCTAGGGAGTTAAATAATAATGTCAGTTGTTAATATGGAAATGACAAGAAAGTGCTAAGTTTCAGAGATCTTAGGCTTCAAAGGGGAGATAGAGCTTTGTAGAGAAAGTATGGATCCTTCTTGAGTGAAGCAAATCTTCATCAAGGCTAATGACATGGAAAATGATGAAACTAAAGATATATCAAGCAGATCTTGACCTGTTTTTTGGGAAATTAGTCAATGATTTGGGGAAGAGGAAGAAAGGGAAGTTAGTTATGCCTAATTTGAGCTCCTCCACATGAAACTGCTTGATGACTATGACCTGAGTAGAGATGATATTTTGAAAACATAGAATTGATCAGAAACCAAGATTCTGCAACCTCAAAACTACTTACCCAGCCTACTTACCTAACATTTTTCTCCTTTTGGTTTGGGTGCACTTAGACTTGCATACCCAGCATTTCAATTTTTCTTTTTATGCCTTCCTATCTACAAACTACCCTTATTTCTTCCAAGGGCCCAGATTAAGTAGTTGGGCTCTTTTGATTCTCTATCTATCTAAGAATCTGCCAAGATTAAGCTGTTTGGACAGATTTTCATTCTCTATATTCTAAAACAAGAAATTGAAACCTAGGGAGACCAAGATTAGGCTATTTGGACCTCCCTTTAGCTGAAAATTCAAGAAAACTGGAATGACTCTTCAAACTTGGAATGCAATAGATGAACTTTGAGTAGCATTATTTCCTTGTTGACTGTTTAGAAAATATGGAGCATTGCAGCATGCAAAGTATAACATATTTGGCCTGTAAAAATGTCAATCATGAAATATGAGTAACCTGCTGCAGTAGGAGGCTAACAGTGGCTCCACTTGGGGATAGCTTTTCATTGTGAGAAGCCAAGAACAGCAGGTCAGATTTCCTTGATTCTTCTGTTATGGTTGTGCTTAGAAACTTCTTAGTGCTGACTGTTGGATTGTTTTGAACTTTTGGACTACTAACAACACTTTCCCTTAACTGTTTTGTTGTTAAATTGTAAAGCACTGCCTGCTTTCTTCTGCGTGCTTTAGCATCATGGACTGTTCCAAAAATAAAATCAAAGTGCTGATATACAAAACATTTTATGTACAGAAAATAACATCGTCTGTTCTTTTCAATCAAAAAGGATCATTGTAGTGCTTTAGCATTCGGCCATTGATGGGGCCTTCTTCAGCTGTGCTTCCATCTAGAGATTTGAGAAAATATGTATTATTGCCTTGCACAACGTTGATAATGTATGGACCTTTCCACAGGAAATCGAATTTTGCATGTTTTCCCTTGTCCTCTCTTCATGAGTCCCATCTTAGAACTTTGCTGCCCACCCAGAAATCTTCTACTTTAGCCTTCTTATCAAACATCTTTTTGAGTTTTTCTTGTAGCATTTGAGCTCTGTCGTAGACTTGCTCTCTAGTTTGCTGAAGATGAATGGTTTGATTAATTCTTCTCTGCATGTCATTTGGTTCAGCCTGAATTTCCTGCAACGGTTTAATAGTAGGAATGCCCAAAGATGAAGGAAATTTGGCTTCCATGCCATATACTAATTCATAAGGGCTCATCCCAATGTATTTCTTGGTGGACTGTCTGTCCGCCCACAGAGCATTTGTGAGCTTCCTATGCCAGTTCTTTTTGTTTTCCTCCAGCAATTTCTTTATGATATTGATGAGGCTTTTGTTGGATGATTCAGCCAAGCCATT
>APFE030301007.1:0-19257 GCA_000404065.3 Pinus taeda | reverse complement strand
CCGAGGTAACCACAAACCAATCTTTGGATTGCAGGTTCTAGCCCACCTGCAATCAGAGAGGGCTCTCTCTTAATGTCTTAACTTTGATGATGATGATTTTAGGCTAGTTGTTGGGTTCAGGGCTTTTGTTGTTTTGTTTGGATGGAAGGTGCATGTATTGAAGATAACTCCAAACAGAGAGGCTAGGTAAAGTGTGATAAGTTTCAAATGATTGGGCATGGAGTCATGGACTAAGGCTTTTTGTTGTGTTTTCTTGGTCACAAGAGGATTGTGGAGCGAGATAGCCACACATGAAACAATTATCAATTTTATGAAAGGATGGAATGATGGTGGGGGATGAAAGGCAATTAAGAATCTTTCATCAAAACTGACAGAGAGGGGAAGTGAATGAATGGTTCTCTAGGAGCAGTTAAGAATTCCTAAACTATCATTCATATGTGAAAGAAACAGCGTAAACAAGATCATTTAAGTATGCATGTTCATAACTATTCCTGATGAAAACATGGAAAATTGCAGAAATTGAGCTTAAGGTGCAGCTAAGCAAATCCTAAACTATTCTTCTTTTCAGAAATTTAGATGGCGGAATTATGATAAAACAAACATGAACAACTAATAGAGTTAAGAAGCACTTATTGAACCATGTAGAAGCACAGGAATTCCACAGTCACTCCTCGTCCAATTTAAACACAACAGACAATTTCAGAATCCATGCTTTCAACAGTCTTTGATTATAGAAAACATCACAGTTACAGTGCGAGTCTCTGTTTGAGAGAAAATTTGGAATAACAAAGATCAAGCTATTGATCAACCAACCAACCAACCCCTACTCCATTTTTCAGGGTGGTATATATAAGAAAAATATCTGATGTCATTTATTACAACCGACCTAAACAGGTCTATGGGAAAAAGCTTTTTCTAAAAACCTAATTGTTGCTAGAATTAAATGCAAGTAAGTCCTTTGGGTTGCGCCAGAGGCAACTGAATCAAGCTGAGTTGATGAGGTGTCCTGTGTGGCTTAGTGTAGTGGTTCTTTCATAACGGTGCATTGAGTTCTGGTCCACTGATCTTCTGTGAGTTTAATGTGCAGTCATTTGTGCTAGTGAGCCTTCAATGCGTCTTCAATTGCTTCTTAACTTTCAGAGCTTTCGTTTTAATGTTGGATTTGCCTCGAGCCCTGAGAAAATCTTCTCTGATACACTTTGCTGCTACATTGATGGTCTTCACTGCCTCCTAATACTCTTCGACATGCTTTTTGTCTGTATATTTGATCTGATACTCTTTAATCTTTATTCCTGGTCTCTCTCTGTCTTCAAATACACTAAATTTGGCAAAATCGAGCTTTTTCGGTTCAAAAAGGGCCAAGGAATCAAAAGATTCCCTAAATATTCCCCAATATGGCCCATTTCCTGTAGCAATGCGCAATTAGCGCATTGCGCTAATCATGCATCGAAAACTACCTCCGTTTCTCTTTCTGGAGCTCCGAAGCTCGACTTTCGCGCTTGTGCGAATTTTCTGTTTTTGGGCTGCTGAAGTCAGCATGACATCAGCTGCACGACGGATGACGTCGGAATTTTGACGTTAGCAGTGGGGTCCTATGGTACGTATATGATGTCAGCATGCTGACGTAATCAAGGTGACGTGGCAGTACCACGGGGTGTCGTGGTAGTGACACGTGGTAGGGTGACGTGGGTAGTCCTGTTACATGAGGGGAGGACGGTTTTGGCCTATGCGTCGGGCCGCCTTTGGTACGGAGGTGGTTTCTGTCAGGGGCGGCCCGATTCAATGGGTGGCCGCCACCTGTCCCGATGTACGACGGTAAAACCATCGAACATCGGGTGGTAACCTACCACTCCAATAGGGCGCCCAATATGAACAAGGGTTTTCGGATCTAGAAGGGGGCGATTCGACAGTGGACGGGAAAGGGAGATGTGCGGAGTTTAATAGAAGAGCACGTGCATTAAAGTTTAATTTTCTACGGCACAGGTGGGTTTAGAACTTTAGGTTAAGGGTTAATGGGTTTTGGCACGTTGGAAATTTATTAAACAAACATTAATAATTTCCAAAGAAAATGCGCGGAGGGGGGGGTTTTTGCATTTGGAAAGGGTTTTCTTTGTGTTTTGGAAGGGGTCCAAACACTTGGGAATGGAAATTTATGCAGAAGGAGGGTTCTTACTAAAGTCCAGGTGATTTAGTAATTCCGAGAGAAGCACTTATGGTTATATTTCAACCAGGGGTAGGGGATATTTACATAAGGGGATTATTTATATAGCCTTAGTAGGGGGATGGGGAAAATCTAGGGAGTTAAATAATAATTTTAGTTGTTAATATGGAAATGACAAGAAAGCGCTAAGTTTCAGAGATCTTAGGCTTCAAAGTGGAGATCGAGCTTTGTAGAGAAAGTATGGATCCTTCTTGAGTGAAGCAGATCTTCACCAAGGCTAATGACATGGAAAATGATGAAACTAAAGAGATATCAAGCAGATCTTGACCTATTTTTGGGGAAAGTAGTCAATGATTGGGGAAGAGGAAGAAAGGGAAGTTAGTTATGTCTGATTTGAGCTCCTCCACATGAAACTGCCTGATGACTGTGACCTGAGTAGAGATGATACTTTGAAAACATAGAATTGATCAGAAACCAAGATTCTGCAACCTCAAAACTACTTACCCATCCTACTTACCTAACATTTTTTCTTCTTTTGGTTTGGATGCACTTAGACTTGCAGACCCAGCATTTTCAATTTTTTCTTTTTATGCTTTGCTATCTACAAACTACCCTTATTTCTTCCAAGGGCCCAGATTAAGCAGTTGGGCTCCTTTGATTCTCTACCTATCTAAGAATCTGCCAAGATTAAGCTGTTTGGACAGATTTTCATTCTCTATATTCTAAAATAGGAAATTGAAACCTAGGGAGACCAAGATTAGGCTATTTGGACCTCCCTTTAGTTGAAAATTCTACAAAACTGGAATGACTATTCAAAATTGGAATGCAGTGGATGAACTTTAAGTAGCATTTTTTCCTTGGTGACTGTTTAGAAAATATGGAGCATTGCAGCATGAAAAGTATGACATATTTGGCCTGTAAAAATGTCAATCATGAAATATGAGTAACCTGCTGCAGCAGGAGGCTAACACAACCTAACATAGGGTCCAAAACCAAAATTTTCTGGGGTGCTACCCCAGACCCCATAGAGTAGGGTTACCTACACTCCTCAAATGCCCTGTGACTCCCCCTGCTACACAATCATCACAACGAAGGGGGGGCTTTGCCCCTCTCCTAACCCCCAGGTTAACTACGTGGGCTAGTCGTCGAAAGAATATAACGCAATCCAACATTCTCCAACTTGTTGTTTTCTTTCCATAGGGGGCCACAAGAGAGATTAGTCATTTATCCACCCCTGCAACACCCATTGTTTCTCTACACCAAGAGAACTTCTCAGAGCTCATAGAGTTTGTCAGTGCATCTGCAGTATTCTTCAAAGTGTCCATCTTTACCAGCAACACCTTTTTGTCTTATCACATCCCTCACAAAGTGATACTGAACATCAATGTGCTTGGTCTTTGAATGATATGCAGGGTTCTTTGCCAAGAAAATTTCACTTAGGTTGTCACAGTCTAGCCTTATAGCTCCCTGTATTAACCCCATACTTGAACACAATCTCTACAACCAAACTGCTTCCTTGCTTGCATGGGTGGCTGCCATGTATTCTATCGCTGTAGTTGATAATGCCACTACAGATTGTTTCTTACTCATCCAACTAACTGCACCTCCAAATAAGTTAAACACATACACACGTGTAGATCTTCTCTGATCCAGATCTCTAGCCCAGTCTGCATCAACAAAGCTACGAATATCCAACACTCTATCCAATCATGATCTTCCTTGCTAGCACAAACCATAATCACTAGTGCCACACAAATACCTAAAAACTCGCTTCACTGCTATCCAATGCTCCTTCCCTGGTTTTGACATAAACCTGCTCAATACTCCCACTTCAAGTGCAATGTCTGGTCTAGTATAGACCATCACATACATCAGGCTACCAACTGCACTTGCATATGGAACACAGGACATGTCCTCTTCCGCTTCTTGTGTCTTGGGACACTGTTCAACAGATAACTTTACACCTACATGAATAGGAGCCTTCACCGGTTTACTATGCTGCATATTAAACCTTTGCAATATTGTCTCGACATACTTCCTCTGGTTTAACCAGAGCATCCTCTTTGTCTGATCTCTTTTAATTTCCATGCCCAAAATATAGTTTGTAGCACAAAGATATTTCATGTCGAATTTGGAGGACAAATGGGTCTTCAAATCCTTGATAATTTCTTTATCATTTCCAACCAGCAACATATCATCCACATTCAAGACCAGATAGATAACATGGTCACCAATTAATTTAAAATACACACAATGATCTTCTTTGCTTCTGGTGAAGCCAAGTCCCTGTATAAATGTATCAAATTTCTGATACCACATCCTTGGTGACTATTTTAACCCATACAGAGACTTCTTTAACTTGCATACCAATTCTTTCTTACCCTTCATCGCAAATCCTTCAGGTTGCTTCATGTAGATCTCCTCTTCCAGATCCCTATGAAGAAATGTTCTCTTCACATCCATCTATTCTACATCAAAATCAAAAGCAGCAGCAAGAGATAAAAGTAATCTAATAGAATTTACCCTGGCAACAGGAGAAACAATATCACCAAAATCAATTCCCGGCACCTGGGAATAACCTTTTGCTACCAACCAAGCTTTGTATTTCTCCACCTTTCCTTATGCATTTGTCTTCTTCTTGAACACCTATTTGTTACCAATGGGTTTCCTTCTAGCCGACAACTCCACCAGATCCCAAGCCTCATTTTGTGCAAAGATGCAATTTCATCAACCATGGCCTCTTTCCAGAGTTTTCCATCCTCTGAATCTACTGCTTCCTTCATAGTTTTGGGATCATCATCAGTAATAGATAAAGAAACATTCGAAGAGAAATCAGAAGGACTATACCTTTTTGGTTGCCTTCTTTCTCGAACTGATATTCTCACACCTAGAGTTTGTGGCTCTTCATCTTTTGATTCCTCCTTTGTTGTCGAGTCTGATTCTTCCTCCTTTAGCTCAAACTCTATCTTCTCAGGTTCCTTTGGTTGGACTTCATGTTTAATAACATCTTTCAACTCTCTGAACACCACATCTCAGCTGTACACAACCTTCCTTGCTACTTGGTTCCAAAGCTTATAACCCTCTAAACCATCCTTATACCCAACAAAGATGCACTTTTCAAATTTACTATCCAACTTGGTTCGTTTCTCCTTTGGAACATGCACATATGCATCACATCCAAATACCCTCAGATGTGAAAGAGAGGGTTTCTTACTAGCCCATACCTCTTGTGGAATATTTTTTTAGTCAATTTAGTATGTCCTAAATTGCTACATTAATTAACAATCCAGGAGTCATAAATTGATGAAGTGTGGCGCACTATATGTGCAAGACAACCTCTTTCTTACTTTTTATTATTTCCAATTTTATTTTGTTTTGGGATTTTGTCTTGGTTTGTCTCCTAATGCAAATGGAAATCCTATTCCTAAGTTTTAAGAATACTTTAGAAGGCAACTATAGATATAGATTTGAGACAAGGTTTTATGTCCCTTATGATAACTTCCAGAACTTAGCACTTCAAAGGATCTCAAAACATGCTAGTGATAAAATTAGTACTTGAACAGGAATGTAAATGTGCAGCTATTTAGATCAAACAAACAATGAAATACTGATTATGAAATCTCTGTCTCTGCTACCTATCTAAATACAGAAATAAAATCTAAATTGTTGCACTCAAACAAACCAAAAATTGCAGGCTAATGAAATTAAGATCAATTTACTTCACTTATAATCTGATAGCTCGCCAAGTAGCTTTTCGGGGTTAAGCCATGGCTCCGGAGATAATGTCAAATAACATGAAGAATTGATATCTAAATTACCTACTTTCAAATGAAATTAAAATCAAGTCACTTCACTTATAATCTGATAGCTCGCCAAGTAGCTTTTCGGGGTTAAGCCATGGCTCTGGAGATAACATCAAATAACATAGAGAACTTGATATCTAATTGCAGAAATGAAAGTAAAATCAAATCACTTCACTTATAATCTGATAGCTCACCAAGTAGCTTTTTGGGGTTAAGCCATGTCTTTGGAGATAACATCAAATAACATGAAGAATTTGATATCTAAACTAGCTAACAACAGCTAATAAATAAGATTGAAATCAAAGCATCACTGAAATCGAAAAGCTAAAAAAAAAAAGTCAGCAGAGAGGCCAATCTCATGTCACTATTTGATGCAAAAATTATATGAAAACGCTCGAGCATAACCTATCCTAAAAACACACTGATCAGTGTTAGCAAAAGTATGCAATGCTAGAAAATCATGTACAAGAATGAAAGATTAACACCATAAATGAATTATGAAACATATACAGGTGAACAAGCTATGAAATATTTACAATGGAAATAAGAAAACAATACATGAAAACTTTACAGAAATTAAAAAAAAAAAAAAAAAAACCTCAGCCAGCAGGGGCTCTCGGCATGGCCTTTGGTTAATATGCTGTCAACCCAAAATTACGCTCAAATAGTCATAAGAAACAATGTCTTTATATTGCAAAACAAAGGAAGTATCCTCTCATTACAACAGTAGGACTAATGCTACAGCGACAGTATAAAAACTAACAGAAAGACTATATCAAGACTAACTACATGCGTTTACAAACGCGTTATTTATAGAGGAAATTGCATAACTGTTTTTCTGTGAGAAACCTTTAGTAGAGGACACGTAAAAAGACAGAACTCGTGAGCTTAGAATCTTGGTTTCCATGATAATTCAATCTACAGAAGGTGGATGTTGGATTTTCATCATGGAGACGGTCTAAAACTGTCAAGAGGGATCCACAGATCTAGGAATGGTCTCGGACCTTTCACGTATTGAAAACAGAAACTTGTTTGCTGTAGGACTCCTTGTTTGACCGTCCTTTGACCAAGCCTTTCCTTCATAAATTTGACTGAACAGATAGGACCTGGTCCATGTCTAGATCATTCCCGAACTGCTCACGTGCCTTGTTTTATTGGTCGACACCTGTAACCTATAGATCAATAAAAATAACTGCGAAATCACGAGTCAACTGCAGAAAGTGGCTACAATCCGCAGCTGAGGAGAAAAATCTAAGTCAAATAGAAAACACAAATATATAGTTAGAAAGCCACTTAAATGCACTCTTAGAATCAATATGTAATGATTTTTGATAGCTTATGAGGCACTGGCATGGGAAAAAGGTCTAGGAAAATATGTAGAAGAGAGGTAGTTTTAGGGCTCAACATACCCCCACTGTGAAGGTGTTGCATGTCCTGATGCAACCAAAACTATGACCATCCTCCCTTCAGTTCATTTGTTCTGAGACTTTTGCTAATACATCTAGCCTTCTTTTCTTCTTCCTTAGTACCACTGTCATCCTGGGCTTCCTCATTAGGCACTTGTATTTGAGGTTGATAAGGGCTCTACTCAACCTCCTACTCTTTTTCTTCAATTTCTTATTTTTATTCTGCCACAGCCCAAGATGCAACATGGTGTTGTCATGGATAATTTTATCCAACCTGCTCTGTTCTTTCAATGTTTCATTTTCCCTTTTGATGTGTCTGTTCAAGACTTCTAGTTCAAAAACTTCCTGTTTTAGTGATTGGATTAAAACTTCCTGGGATGTATTAGGCTGAGTAGATGAAGTGCCTTGGTCTGTTGCAGTTTTCTCCAACGATTAAATAAAATCATACATTTCTTGCTGGGTTGGATCTATTTCGGGTGTAGCCTTTCTTAGACTGGTCTCAAAATTTGGTTGAGAGAAAGGAGAATGTTGTGGGCTATGGTCAGGAGGGATTGCTGGAGACTATTTTGGTGTTTCTCCTCCTAAGTCTATGAAGTGGGCCCCTTTAGTTTGCACTTTCTTCAATTTACTTTTAAGTCTGGAGCTCCTCCTTAGATTCTGTGAGCTGGTGTCTCCTTTCTCTACACTTTGTTTTTCTTTTCCTTTTCCCTTTGCTATAGTTGATTGTTCCTTAAGGTAGATTAGTCTTTTAGAAAGTATCTAATCCTCTTCTAAGGGTTTGATTTCTCTTCCCCTTTAGTTTCACTTACTTCCTAGCCTTAGTCAAAGTTTCAGGCAACTTTTCTTCCTTACTAGTTTCTTTAGCTCTGCTAGCAGGAGTATCCTGAATGTTTACACTTGTTTTCCTTCTCCTACTTTTCCTTGTTGAGCCACCTTCAGTTGTTTCAGGTGGGTCCTGGAAGAAGTTTCTAATCAAAAACTGTTCCCAAGTGTCCTTTCTTTCCTTCAATTGTTTTTCAATCAAAATTTTAAGAAGGTCGTGATGGTAAAGGTGAGACTCTATGTCATCCAGATTCTTTTGTACAGTTGTGGACATCTTTTTCAGGCTACTTAACAGGAAATAAGGCAAATTGATGGTTTGATTTTCCAGAAAATTCATTAGTAACCTGATGTGGTACATGTACATGGACCCAAATCTTCCTTCACATGTAATAAACTTCTAAATTATAAATAATAAACTATTCCACTTTTCCTCTAGAGTAGAAATAGGGATTCCACATTTGAAAATGGTTATATCCATACCTAGGTTACGCAAAATAATCCTCTAGGCCCTCTCATCAAATTTTTTGTTTTTGAACCACTGTTCCCCCTCTTGTGGGAGCTCCGTTGCTACTACAATGGATGCCTCTGTGACTGAAAATTAGAGATCTCCAACCTCAGCTTCCATGTTGTTAAAAGACCTTGCAAATGTCTTCGTGACTTCTTTATTGTGACCTCTGAATTTCTGGATGAATTGCAACCACTATGCCTTCCTTAATATGCTTTTTAACTGTGGATAACCCTCCATGAATTTAGGCCCGTCCGACTCTGTTCTTACCAGAAGGCCCATTCCTTCCTCCTGCCTTAAAAATACCTTTGTGAGTGATGGACTGTAAGTGATGGATTGACGGAGGTGGGACGGTTGTGTGAGCGGAAGATGGACAAGGATTGTAGAGAAAACCAATAGTTGTAAAACAAAAGAACACAGAGCATGTAGTGAAAATAAGTTCACGAAGCAAAGGCTTGTGTAAACAGGCCAGAACTAACAAACGCAACTTCAATGGGAGAGTATGGAAATAGAGTGAGTCTGGCAGAATTTTGAATTAAAAGGTTGCGGAGTGGACGTTAGCACGTTCATAAATGACTGCGGATTTGTGTGGCCGAGAAGAGCCATGGTCATATAGATTACGTCTTCATAATTACCTAGTTCAACAGGTGGAATGCAGACGTACAATTAAGTACAAGTTAGATTCGGAGGCGGATCATGAGGCCGTTAGAAATTGATGCGGAGTTCATGGTGGAATTATGCAAAGGTCATGGAAGAGTTATGAAAGCTATCAATGTGAATCATTACACATAATGGAGCCAGTGGTTACACAACTATATAGATTATGTGTTTTTAAAATGCTATTTGAAATTAATTTTGCTCATACCTTAGAATCTTACCACTTCTGTTCACTGACCTTTGATTGGCTGCTTCTTGTTGGTGCTCTAGGTGCTAACATCTTCAAAATATCTTCCTCTTCCATACCTACATTTGGTTCTCATCATTGTTTGGCTAACATTTGACTGTCACTGCTGAGTAACAGAGTATTAGCTATGGAATCAACAATCAGTTGCGGAATCAGTATTCAAATGCGGAATTAGAATTCAGGTGCGGAAATTGACACAGTGAACATATGACTTGGTGAAGTGAATGGAGATGAACGGAAATGAATGATGACTGAATGAATGATATATGAAAACTGAACATGAAAGGACTTTTATTGGCGAAATGTGATGGTGAAATGGAATGAAATGAAGTGAAGTGAAATGACATGAAATGGAACAACTATGAATGAAATAAGAAGGATTTTTTTTTTGGAAAATATAGGGCATCAGAAGTTTCTGATTTTCGCCCTGTATTTTATGTATAAGACTTCCAATAAGTGATTGGTTTTCAGGCTTATACATTATTTTATTTTTTTTTATAAGAAACAATGAAAAGAACAAAGACTAGGTTGGTGGAGAAGAAGGATTCTTCTTCACCAACCTTATTGTAGAATTATCTTGAAATATTTTGACAAATTCCTCCTTTGAGAGTGGCTTATGATAGATCTTCAATCTGTGACCATTCAGAATGAGAGGAGTTTGATACTCATCAACGGTTTTGATTTTTACCGCTCCATTGCTAAAAACTTTGTCAATCTCATATGGCCCAAGCCAATGAGTCTGAAATTTACCTTTGAAATCTTTGAACTTGGAATCAAATAGCAATGCCCAATATCCTTCTTGAAACTTTTTCTCTTTGATTTATTTGTCATGCACTTAGCTCTTTGATATTGAACTAGATCAGTTCTTAAGATTACTTCTTGTCTGATCTCATCTAGTTCATTCAACTGCTCCATTCTATTTTTTTGAGCTTCTGATAGATCCATTCCCAATTGAACTGCCATCTTGAAGGTCCTAACTTGGAACTCAATGGGGAGCAGAACTTCTTTCCCATAAACAAGTTCATAGGGAGAATGTCCTGTTGTGTTCCTCCATGTAGTTCTGTAGGCCCATAAGGCTTCAGGAAGCCTTTCTACCAAATATCTTCTGTGCAGATGAACATTCTTGGTAATGATGCCTTCAATAACTTTGTTTGTGGACTCTACTTGACCATTTGCTTGCAAATGGTAAGGAGTAGATTTTCTGTTCTTGACCTTATACTCTTCCATCAGCTTCTCCACCAGTTTGGATGTGAATTGACCTCCCTGATCTATCACAATTTCTCTAGGAACACAAAAGCGAGTAAAAATATTCTCATAAAGAAAACTAACAACTGAATGCTCAGTAGCAGAAAATAATGCTTTGGCTTCTACCCATTTACTGACATAATCAGTACATACCAATATATACTTTTTTCATTTAGATGGTGGATTAATAGGTCCAATAAATTCTAAAGCCCATTTTTCAAAAGGTTCGATGATTACTTGTGGTTGTAATGGCATCTCATTTGAGAGAGTAAGTTTCCATACTCTTTGGCAGCAGTCACATCTTTTGACATATTGTTTTGCATCTTTGAAGAGGGACGACAAATAATATCCTAAAGAGAGGATTTTATAGGCTGTAATTTTGTCAGCAAAGTGTCCGCCGCATGGTTCATCATGACACGCTTTGAGAATATCGGGCATTTTTTCTTCCCTGACACATCTTCTGATCACAAGATCTGGCCCTGTTTTAAACAATTCGTTAGAAATCCATGAATATTTTGAACTCTCCTAGATAATCTTTCTTCTTTCACCAGGAAATAAATGTGGAGGTAGTTTTCCTATGACCAAATAGTTAGTTATATCTGCATGCCAAGGAGTCTTAGTAGTTATTGCAAAGAAATATTCATTAGGAAACTTTTCCTCTACAGGAGAATCTTCTTTAGTATTACGAATCCTAGACAAGGAATCAACTACTGTGTTTTGTTTCCCTGATCTATCTAACACGGTAATATTGAATTCCTGTAAAAGTAGGAGCCACCTTGTAACTCTGTCGTTAGTAATGGGTTTGTTCATTAGATATCTAATTGCAGAATGATCAGTATGAATAAAATTTTCATAGCCTATTATGTAATGTTTGAACTTATTGATTGCATGAACAACAGCTAAGAACTCTTTTTCAGTCACAGTATAATTCAACTCAGTGGGAGTTAAATTTTTACTAGTATAGTAAATGGCATAAGGAACTAAATCTTTTTGTCCCAACACAGCCCCTAGAGTTGTATCTGAAACATCTGTAGAAATATGGAAAGGAAGTTTCCAATTTGGTCCTCTCAAGATAGACGCTTCAGATATTCTTGTTTTCAGAGCTTCAAATGTTGATTGGCAATCAAGACCCCATTTGAATTCACAGTCTTTTGTAAGTAGTTTAAAGAGTGGAGATGCTATTTTGGTGAAGTTTTCTATAAATATTCTATAATATCTAGTAAATCCCAGAAAACTTCTAACATCTTTTTGACAATTTGAAATAGGTAACTTGGAGATGACTTCAACTTTTGATCTATCAACTTTAATCCCATTCCCTGAAATATGATGTCCTAAAACAATATCTTTAGTAAACATCATAAAGCATTTTTCATGGCTTAATGAAAGGTTTGTTTCTTTACATTTTATAAGGACTTTTTCCAAATTTTCTAATGCCTCTTCAAATGAATTACCATAAACTGTAAAATCATCCATATATACCTCTACACAATCATGGCTTAGATCAGAAAAAATCCCTAGTACTGCTCTTTGGAATGTTGTGGGTGCATTACATAATCCAAAAGGAAGCACCCGATAAGAAAAAGTTCCCCATGGACAGGGAAATGTGGTCTTATCCTAATCCTCAGCTGCTACCTGAATTTGATTATAACCACTAAAACCATCCAGAAATGAAAAGTAATTTTTGCTTGCTAATGTATCTAATACTTGATTGATAAAGGGAAAAGGAAAGTGATCCTTCAAAGTTGCTTAATTCAATTCCCTGTAATCAATGCACACTCTCCATTTACCATTCTTTTTGGGTACTATAACCAAGGGAGAAACCCATCAGCTATCTGAAATTGGGAAAATGAAGTTTACATTAAGTAGTTTTTGGAGCTCTTCTTTCACAATCTCCCTAATATTTGGATTCATCCTTCTCTGAGGTTGTCTAAATAGTCTATTGTTTTCCTCGATATAGATATGATGGATGCAAGTCTTAGGGTCAATACCTTTCATATCAGTATACTCCCATGCAAATGCAGCAGGGTGTTTTTGCAAGATTCTAGTTAGCTCTTCCTATTGTGACTTTTCCAAATTTTTGTTGATATTCAATGTTTTATCTAGAAAAATTTCAACGGTAGAACTACCAAACTCTTCCATAGAGTAAAGAGACATTTGCCTTGATGACAAATATTCAATATCAAAATCTAACTGAAATTGTGTGTGGTCATATTCTGAAGATGTTTCAAACTTTTCTAATGTGTTCAAAATTTGATTTTCTTCACTAACTTCATAGATAGTAAAGACAGGTTGTATAATAGCTTCATCATTGACCCATTCATTGTCTCCTACTTCTGTAATTTCTTTTGCTGGAGGATACAAATTGAATTTCTTTGTCGAACTACCATCAGAAATGTACATATCCCCAGATCTACAACTAATAAAAGCATCAGCTGTGGCTAGCCAAGGTCTTCCTAAGATGAGTGGGTGCCCTCCTAGATTACTTTTGGGAGTAAAAATCATGAAATCTACTGTATATTCCCAAAAATCTAAGGAGACTGAAATATCTTCTAATACACCATCCGGTTTTATTATTGATCTATCTGCAAGTTGCAATAGGGTGGGTGTAAAAAGAAGATTGGGAAGTTTAAGTTGTTCCATAGTCTGTCTACTCATAATGTTTATAGCAGCCCCTAAGTCAATCAAAGTATTTGGAATTTCTATCCCATTTGTGTGTGTCTTGACAACTGGACTACCTGGATCCACATATTTCTGCATGGCAATCTTTCCCATCATGATATCTGCAATTTTTCCTACCAGGTGGATTCTTTTTGTATCTCTTGGTTTCTTACTTGGTCTTTTGAAACTCCACTCCTTTATTGTTTTTGCTAGAATAGGAATCTCTCTAATGGCTTGTAGCAAAGGAATCTTGATACAGACATTCTTTATTTCATCTAGGAAATCACAGTCAGGCAAGAAGATTTGTTTTTCCACCCCTTTGTCAATCTGTAATCTTTCAGGGAAAGGAGGTGTGGATGAAGATGCAGGTTGCTCAACTATAGGAGTTGTGGGGCTTGACTCTTTTTCTTTTTCTTTTTGAATGATTTGGTTTTGAAGAGATGCTTCCTGAGAACCTTTATTGACTTTAAGAGAATCCTCCTCAGAGGCATCTTGCTCTTGAACATCTATAGAAGGTTATTCTAAAACTCTATCAGATCTGAGTTGAACATCATTAAGAGGAACAATCATATAGGTAGGAAATTGTTGTCCTTCTACCATGTAAGCATTCTGATGATTTTTTTTATTGGGAATTGGTAAGGGTTGGGCTGGTAGTTGATTTGGATTTTGTTGAAATGGAAGCAAGAGCTGAGAATTTGGATTTTGTTGAGAAGGTTGTTGTTGTGGAAATGGCAATGAAATTTGTGGATTTTGTTGTTGATTTTGAAAAGATGGAGGATATTGAGCAAATTGAGCAAATCTCCCATAAGGGTTTTGTACCCCTTGTGCCCATAATTGATACGGATTTTGAGGTTGGGGCCAAGGTTTTTGCCAAGAATTCCAATTTGTTGGGAGCTGAAAATTCATAGGATTGTTAAATCCTTGACTTTGTTGCCCTTGCCAAGGTCTTCTTGAAACAAAACAAAGGGATTCTACTGAATTTGGATCTTCCTCAAAGACAGCTTTGAGCCCAGGAATTGAAGGACAATCCTTGGTCTCATGACTTTCTGAGCAAATATACATGTTTCTACAACTTTTGCATCCAAGGGGCATTCCCTTAGAGCATGTTTCTTCCTACATTTTGGGCAAAAGATGGCTAAGGCATCAGCTTCTACTTTCTACTTGTTTTGAATTTTAAGGGTATCTAGTTGTTCACTAAGGCTCCCTAGAATATCAGTTTTGAACTCATCAAGCATATTGCCAATCTCTACTCTACTTACTAATCCAGTTGCAGATTTGTTTTCTCTAATAAGAGAAGGATCTCTAGGTCCTCTTCCAATTTTAGATTTTCCCATTGAGAGATGGACACATAGTTCTGCTATGTCATGTAGTGGAATTTGAGAAATGTCTCCCTTCCCCATCATGTTTAAAATATCTATCCATTCATCTCTAATGGCTTTCAATGGAAGGGCTTTCAAGGTTTCCTCATCTAAATTACTCATTTTTGCTCTCTTTAAGTTGTATTGAAATCTTTCCAATAAATCCCCCAAGTTCTCATCTTCTTTTTGCATCATTTTGAATACCTCATCCTTATGATTGGTGGGCATACAATAATCCAGATATCTATCCAAAAATGTTTGTTTCATATCATTCCAAGTCCTAATAGATTGAGTGACTAATCCCATGAACCATTTCAAAGTAACTCCTTTCAATGTTGAAGGAAATAGTTTGAGTTTTTTAGAGTCTTCCATATACTCATAGGTTCGGCACAAGACTTCAAACTCAAATAGAAATGTTTCAGGATCCTCACTTCGCAACCCATAAAATTTTGGGAGGACAGATGGTGAAATGTTTTTCATTGTTAAGTGGGTTTCCTCATCGGCTATAGGGAATCCAAATGAGTTATCTCCTTCCCTATTTCCCCCAATATTACCTCTACCTCCTCCATTGTTACCTCCATTATTTTCTCTTCCTCTACCTCTACTCCCTCCTCCAAATCCATCTATTACTTCTTCTGTCATGATAGTTTCCTCAGGGTCTTCTGGTTCTTCTATTAATGGTTGACGAGAGAGAGTTTCTCCCTTTCCTTCTTCTTCAGGTGATTCTACTTCTTCGATTACAATATGTTCCCCTATAGAAGTGAAGAAAGGTTCTTCTCCTAGATCAAATTTAGTAGATAGTGTGGGAGAATCTTCTAATTCAGTTTTTTCCCCTTGAATTCCAGGAATCCTAAGGCCGGGAGTATGAGTCTAGGATGGAGGTGTATCTTGTCTATGGCGTGAAGTAGCTGGAGTTGTGAAAATCAAACTTTTGGCCCTAACTATGAACCTTCCCCTAGAATCTCTTGCTCTATGCATGTCATTTTTTTATATGTTTTTCTTAGTCATGCCAATAATTCTCTTTCTGATCTTCCAGATCACACTAGGTGCAAGAAGAGAGCATACTCAAGAAATTATTAAACTAATAACTCTCTTTTCTGATCCTCCAGATCAAACTAGGTGCAAGAGGAGAGTATACTTCAAGAAGTTATCAATTTTTCCCTTTTCTTTTCTTTTTTTTTATGTAAGAGATCAGCTACCTAGTTACACTTCCCCGACAACGGTGCAAAAAATGTTTAGTCAATTTAGTATGTCCTAAATTGCTAGATTAATTATCAATCCAGGAGTCGTAAACTGATGAAGGGTGGCACACTATATGTGCAAGACAACCTCTTTCTTACTTTTTATTATTTCCAATTTTATTTTGTTTTGGGGTTTTGTCTTGGTTTATCTCCTAATGCAAATGGAAATCCTATTCCTAAGTTTTAAGAATACTTTAGAAGGAAAGTATAGATATAGATTTGAGACAAGGTTTTATGTCCCTTATGATAACTTCCAGAACTTAGCACTTCAAAGGATCTCAAAACATGCTAGTGATAAAATTATTACTTCAACAGGAATGTAAATGTGTAGCTATTTAAATCAAACAAACGATGAAATATTGATCATGAAATCTCTGTCTCTGTTGCCTATCTAAACACAAAAATAAAATCTAAACTATTGCACTCATACAAACCAAAAATTGCAGGCTAATGAAAGTAAGATCAATTTACTTCACTTATAATCCGATAGCTCGCCAAGTAGCTTTTTGGGGTTAAGTGATGGCTCCGTAGATAACATCAAATAACATGAAGAATTGATATCTAAATTACCTACTTGCAAATGAAAGTAAAATCAAGTCACTTCACTTATAATCCGATAGCTAGCCAAGTAGTTTTTCGGGGTTAAGCCATGGCTCCAGAGATAACGTCAAATAACATAAAGAACTTGATATCTAATTGCAGAAACGAAAATAAAATAAAATCAATTCACTTATAATCCGATAGCTCGCCAAGTAGCTTTTCGGGGTTAAGCCATGGATTTGGAGATAACGTCAAATAACATGAAGAATTTGATATCTAAACTAGCTAACAATAGCAAATAAATAAGACTGAAATCAAAGAATAACTAAAATTGAAAAGCTAAAAAAACAAAGTCAGTAGAGAGGCCAATCTCATGTCATTATTTGATGCAAACATTATATAAAAACGCTCGAGCATAACCTATCCTGAAAACACACTAATCAATGTTAGCAAAAGTATGCAATGTTGGAAAATCATGTACAGGAATGAAAGGTTAACACCATAAATGAATTATGAAACATATATAGATGGAAAAGCTATGAAACATTTACAATGGAAATAAGAAAACGATACATGAAAAATTTACAGAAATAAATAAAATAAAAATAAAAATAAAAATAAATAAATAAATAACAAAACCTCAGCCAGCAGGGGCCCTCTGCACGGCCTTTGGTTAATACGTTGTCAACTCAAAATTTCACTCAAACAGTCATAAGAAACAGTGTCTTTATATTGCAAAACAGAGGAAGTATCCTCTCGTTACAACAGCAAGACTAATGCTACAACGATAGTATAAAAACTAACAGCAAGACTATATCAATACTAACTACATGCGTTTTCAAGCGTGTTATTTATAGAGGAAATTATATAACTATTTTTATGTGAGAAACATTTAGCAGAGGACATGTAAAAAGACAGAACCCGTGAGCTTAGCATCTTGGTTGCCATGATCATTCAATCTACAAAAGGTGGATGTTGGATTTGCGTCGTGGAGATGGTCTACAGCTGTCAAGAGGGATCCATGGATCTAGGAACGGCCTCAGACCTTTCACATGATGAAAACAAAGATCTGTTTGCTATAGGACTCCATATTTGACCATCCTTTGACTAATGCTTTCCTTCATGAATTTGACTAAACAGATAGGACCTGGTCCATGTTCACATCATGAATGAACTGCCCAGGTGCCTCATTTTACTTGCCGACACATGTAACCTATAGATCAATAAAAATAGCTGCGGAATCACGAGTCAGCTACGGAAAGTGGCTGCATTCCAAAGCCAATGAGTAAAATCTAAGTCAAATAGAAAACACAAAAATATATTTAGAAAACCACTTAAATGCACTCTTAGAATCAATATGTAATGATTTTTGATAGCTTATGAGGCACTGGCATGGGAAAAAGGTCTAGGAAAGTATGTAGAAGAGAGGTAGCTTTAGGGCTCAACAGTCTTATCCTCCAACGTTGATGAAGGTGATTTGTTGACCAGGTAACATGTTGTCTCCACCTTCTCTGCCCAGAATTCCTGTCCTAACCTGGCACCACTGAGCATGCTTCTTGCCCTTTCCATCAACGTCTTGTTCATTCTTTCTGCAACTCCATTTTGCTAAGGTGTATATGGAGTAATATTCTTCCATGGTATACCACACTTATTACAGAATTCTTCAAATTCCTTACTGCAAAACTCTCCATTGTTATCTGTCCTCAGCACCTTTATCTTATTCTCTGTCTAGTTTTTGACCAGAGCCTTAAATTCTTTAAACCTATCAAAGACTTCAGATTTATTCTTAAGGAAATATATCCATGTATTCCTTGAGAAGTCATCTATAAATTATACATAGTACACAAACTTACCCAGTGATGGAACCTTCAAAGGTACAAACACATCACTGTGCACAAGTTCTAATATCTGTTTCACCCTCTTACTACCAGAGGGGAAACTCACTCGATTCTACTTCCCATATACACAATTTTCACAGAAATCAAAATCCAGGGAGCTATTACTCATACCTTCTACCATACCTTTACCATGGCCCTTCTCTCCAATATGTCCAATCCTTTGATGCAACAACATGGTCTTCTCTCTAGAGACCACTAGATTTTCTGCTCCACATTCAGGAACCTCAAAACTATTGCACCCATCAACAACAGTGCTACCTTGCAGCTTGTACAGAGTTCCAATCCGAACTCCCCACATCAATATCGGTGCTCCCCGAACCATCTTGTAGGTATCCTTCTCAAACACTGTTTTTACACCTGCATCATCCAACTTTCTTATAGAAATCATTTCTGGCCAATGCAAGGATATGCAGAACACCTGGAAGTGTTCTAACCCTTCCACCTTGCAAATTCAACTTTACTTTTGCTCGACCAATGATTCTAGCCTTCCTATCATCCCCTAAGAAGACATCACCACCATCGTATTTCTCATACTCGCAGAACCACTCTCTATGGGGAGTGAAGTGCAAGGATGCACCTGAGTCAATCAACCATGCCTCATGATCAACATGTGTACTTGAAGAAGCCAAGTACACATCCCCACCTTCATCTGAGGTGGTTTTCGCCTCTGCAGAAGGAGCATCATTAGATCCCTTTCCTTTATCAGGAGCTTTAGA
>APFE030301001.1:116269-151822 GCA_000404065.3 Pinus taeda | reverse complement strand
TATTCAAGCTACTACCCTCGCTGATTTTGTTGAGAATATCTCTGATCACATTGGATCTACGATCACGGCTCACGAAGTATCTTTTCCTCCATTTGTTTCAGTCTCGCCTATAATCACCTATCCCAAATCCACAGTCGGTTCTCCTCCCACTTCTCCTGCTCCTCCAACTCCCACAACTCCTCAAACTCCACCTCCTGTTATTATAATCCGTGCTATTACACCTCCTCCTCCTCATACCCATCCTACTCCCCCTCCGAGAGCAATGGCTGCCCGTTTTTCCCCATTCGTTTTACCTGCAAATCTTCATGATATGCCAACAGATTATCAAAGTAAAATCCCTATGTTTGATGGCACTCCACAAAGCATCACCGCTCAGCAGCATATTGACAAGATGACCACATTTTTTGATCTATATGAGTTGGACGAGGAGGATGTTACCATGAGGCTGTTCGTACAAACATTTGCAAGAGAAGTTAGAAAATGGTTCAGAGGGTTGGCAGCAAATAGCATTACTACTTTGGAAGCACTTCAGAATCAGTTTATGGATTGGTGGGAAATTAGAAAGGATCCGCTTCAAATCAATGCCGAATACAACAATCTCAAGCATATTCCGGGTGAGTCTGTTCAAGATTACATAATCAGGTTCAATACGGTGTATAATGCTATTCCCAATGATTTGAGGCCATCTAGAAAGTCAGCACTTCTTAAGTTCCCTGATGGTTTTGATCCGGAGATGGCCTATTCATTGAGAGATAGAGACCCACCTACCTTGGACGAGATGCAGAAAATTGCTGTTAGCGTTGAGGTAAATTTAAATGACAAAAGAGCAAGAATGAAGGCCGAGAAACGAGTCACAATCAAAGAGGAAACATCCACCTCAACTCAAACTCAGCTTATTCAACAGGTTGAACAGTTAGCAAGGGCAGTTGAAAATGTTAGTCTTGGCAAGCCTAAGCCTCAAATTCGTAATCCCAATTTCAGAGGTCAACAGCAACAACAATATAGGATTAAGCAGCGTGAAACAAAGGCACAAGACACAGCAGTTCAGCAGCAAGTGAAACCCCCTTTTCAGCAGAATTTTATTGGCCAAGAATCTGAAGATGAAGGTGATAATGTTGGAGAGGAAAACTATTTCTTCACGCCTGATGATCTGCCCACATATATCACTGAAGAAGATGAGTTGGTGAGTAATTCCGTCTTTCCCCAAGATGAGCATTATATTTTGTCAAATGATATCATACTTGAGGAAGAATCTGAAGAGTATCAAAGGGGGTATTTGAATGCACTATCAGCGCAGCAAGGGTAGCAAAGGAAATTGAGAAACCGAGCTATCCCCATAAATCCCATGCAGAAAAAGAAACATATGGCAGCAAAGAATGACTCGGTTTCCTCAAAAGGAAAAGACATAGTTGGTCCTTCAACAACTCCATCATCATCAGCAGCTAAGGTAGATCAGCCATCAATTCCACCAAAGGACAAATTAGAAAAAAGAGATAATCCCCCAAAAGAAGGTGAGAAGCTTCCAGTTTTCAGTTTAGAGAATGAAATTGCAAAGGTGAAGATATCAATTCCTTTGACGGAGGTCATAAATAACACCACTTACTGAAATAAAATTTCCAAGTTGCTGAATTTTGATCCAATGCTAGACATGGTGAATGTATAAGATGATCAGCCGGAATTAATCTTTGGGCCAGCTTTGAATGGTGAGTCTCCCGAGAGTAATGTTCCTCCATTTTATATCAGCTTACGTTTGCATGAGTTTGTATTACACAATGCCATGTTCGAGTCGGGGGATTCACATAATTTGATGCCAAAAACAATCATGGAGAAGCTGGGACTTGACGTCACAAGGAAGTATCATGATTTGTACTCATTTGATTCCAGCCGGGTAAGATGTATTGGCTTGATCAAAGACTTAGTGGTGGTCTAGATCAAATTCCAGCAAAGAACGTTTTGATGGATGTGGTGGTGGCGGATATTCCTCCACGGTTTGGCATGTTGCTGTCGAGATCATGGGGAGCAAAACTCAAAGGTACACTTCAGCTAGATTTTTCATATGCTACAATTCCAGTTTTCGGTCAAATGAGGAAGTTACATCGGGATCAAAAGATGAAGTACATGATCACTAGTAAGGAAACGCCCGTCAATCATCCTGTAAATTATATATAGACAGATTTAGAATCTTTTGTTTTGTTTGCGGAGAATTTCAATGAAGTAGATAGTCAGTTAGTTCAAGTAGAAAATATACCAGACATTTCAGAAAATTTCAGGGAGGTTTTGAGAAAGGAAAGCAAAGAAAGGTCCGCTGTCATGAGGCCTATTGCTGAAATACAGGGGTAGCAAACAGAACATGAATCAAAGTCAGATTTCAGCACTTAGAAGATGATGAGGATGGTCTTTGGACCATGGATTTTGATGGTGCAGTGGGCAGTGATGGTGCTGGTATAGGTGTGTGGATTCGAAGCCCATTCTCAGCTCAAAATCAAGTTCCAAGTAAGGTACGGGTATGCTCTTATAAATTGACATTTGATTATTCAAACAATGAGGCGGAATATGAAGCTCTAATTGCTGGTCTGAAAATCCTACGGAAGTTGAAGGCAAAGAAGATAGCGGTTTATGGCGACTTCGAGTTAGTTATCAAGCAGGTGAAAGGTGAATTTCAGGCCAAACATCCTCGTATGAGAGCATATCGGAATGTTGTTTTAGACATCTTAAAAATATTTTCTGAACATACTTTGACATGTGTGCCCCAGATTCAAAATGGCGTTGCGGATGCATTGGCTAAGGCGGCGAGTAATCTGAAAATACCCATGAATTCCAGCAATAAGTTTGAAATATATGTGAAGCATCATCCTACAGTTCCAGATAACCAAAGGTGTTGGCAAGTGTTCCAAGATGACGAAGAAATCAAAGATTTTCTGCAAGTTGAGGGTAAGTTTGAAGAGATCTCAATAGACACGGAAGCTGAGGGAGTGAATCAGATGGATGTATTGCAGCTCAAAGACAATTACATACCAAAAGGATTGATTCCTTTGGAAGAATTGTTTGATCAGGATGATGTGGCCCGCAAACCAACTTTGAGGCCAACAGCTGAAGGAGTTGAAGATGTAAATCTTGGGACAGCTGAAAATCCAAAAATGGTAAAACTTTCGAAGGCATTGCCGCCAAAGGTAAAGAAAGAATACATCAGATTATTGTCTTTGTATGCTAATGTTTTTGCATGGGACTATTCAGATTTCAAAACTTACGACACAAGTATCATTCAGCATACTATTCCCATAAAACCAAATCAAAAACATTTCAGGCAAAATTTGAGAAGAATTAATCCTAAATTGCTGCCATTGATTGAGAAAGAAGTCAATAGATTGTATAAGTCTAGAATTATAGTGCCAATTCGGTTTTCCGATTGGATTTCCAACTTGGTGCCTGTGAGGAAGAAAACCGGTGAGATTCACTTGTGCATTGACTTCAGAAATCTGAACAAAGTTTCATTAAAGGACAATTATTCGCCGCCCAAGATGGACCACATATTGCAGCGGGTAGTGGGGGCATCTAGGATGTCATTGCTTGATGGATACTCCGGGTACAATCAGATTTTGGTGCACGAAGATGACCGTGACAAGACAGCATTTACTACTCCATGGGGTACATTTCATTATGCCAAGATGCCCTTTGGATTGAACAATGCGGGTGCTACATTTCAGCAGGCAATGGACATGGCCTTTGCAAATGAGAAAGATGTCTTTCTATTTGTTTACCTTGATGATTTGACCGTGTTTTCTAAATCAGATGAAGAGCATTTGTTTCACTTGACTAAGGTGTTTGAAAAGTGCAGAAAATATGGCATCTCATTGAATCCGAAAAAGAGTCTTTTTCCTATGAGTGAAGGCAAGCTGCTGGGCCATATCATTTCTAAAGATGGCATTCGTATAGATCCTGCATGAGTAGAAGCAATTCAGCAATTGGAGCAGCCTCGTAGCAAGAAAGAAATTCAGTCTTTCAATGGTAAGTTGAATTTTCTGCGTCGTTTCATTCCCAATCTTGTTGAACATCTTAGAGAGATAACCAATATGCTCAAGAAGGACAACGATGTTAAATGGACCGAAGAGGTGGTGAAGTCTTTCAATTTGATAAAGGTAGTCTTATCTTCAACTCCAACATTGATCAGCCCAGATTATACACAGGATTTCATTTTGTTTCCATTTGCTTCCGAGCATACATTGGCAGCCGTGTTAATGCAAAAGAGAGATGGAGTTGAGAGGCCCATAGCATTTTTCAGCCGCATCATAAGGGATGGAGCGATGAATTGTAATATCATTGACAAGCAAGCATTGGCACTCATCAAAGCATTGAAAGATTTCCGAGTTTATATATTGAATTCTCATGTTTTAGCATATGTTCCTAATGCAGCTGTGAAGGATGTTTTAGTGCAAACAGAACCGGAAGGAAGAAGGGGTAAGTGGATCGCTGCACTCTTAGAGTATGATGTAGAAATTAAGCCTACCAAGCTGATTAAAGGTCAAGGTTTAGCTAAGTTAATGGCTGAAACAAATCTTCACGTCCTTGATATCAATTTGATTGTTGCCTTGTCCGATGAAGATGAAGAAAATTCTATTTTACCGGTGTCCGATATCTTTGTGTCTTCACCTTGGTATGCTGATATAATTTATGTGCTTCAAAATTTATCTTCACCTCCTGGAATGCCTAAAAACAAAGCTAGAACATTGAAACTAAAGGCTGCCAAATTTTGCATTATAAAATTTGCACTTTATTGGAAAGATCCCGGTGGCATCTTGCTGAACTGTTTGGTCGAAGAAGAAGCTAAGACAACGGTTGATGATTTTCACAAAGGTGACTGTGGGGGTCACTTATTTTGGAAGACCATGGCTAATAAGATTTTGAGAGCTGGTTTTTATTGGCCTTCTTTATTTTCTGATGTGTATAAAGCAGTAAAGAGCTGTCATGAATGTCAAATTTTTCAAGGGAAACAGAAATTATAGCCTTTACCTCTCAAGCCGATCGAAATCAGTGCACCATTTCAGCAATGGGGCTTGGATTTTATTGGCAAAATCCATCCAGCATCTTCCGGGCAGCATTGATGGATCTTGACCGCCACAGATTACTTCACAAAATGGATTGAAGCCATTCCTACTCGACAAGCTACGGACTCGGTAATTATCTCCTTTCTTGAGAATAATATCTTGTCACGTTTTGGCTGTCCACATAAGATAATTACAGATAACGCAGCAGCATTCAAATCAAAGAAGCTGGTTGATTTTTGTTATAAATATAACATCAGCTTGGGTCATTCAACCGCCTATCATCCGCAAGGTAACGGACTGGCCGAATCGTCAAACAAATCACTAGTGAATATCATAAATAAATTGCTGGAAATAAATAAGAAAAGATGGCACAAGAAGTTGATAAATGCATTATGGGCTGATCGGGTAAGTCAAAAGAAGTCAATTGGAATGTCACCTTTTGAACTTGTTTATGGAGTAGATGCAGTTTTTCCTACTTCACTTAGTGTTCTGGTAGCAAAGTTGTTTCAAGAAGCTAGTGGTGAAGAGGATTCTATGCAAAGGCGGATCAGTCAAATGATTCATTTACAGCAGACACAAGATGAGGTTCATCAGAATTCCCTTAAGTTGCAGGAGCGCATAAAGAAAATTTATGATAAAAAGGCCAAAGCTGATGATTTTCAGATTGATGATATTGTGTTGAGATGGGATGCCCGCAATGAAGACAAAGGGAAACATGGAAAATTTGACAACTTGTGGAAGGGTCCTTACAAAATTGCAGCATACCGTGGTCCAAATGCTTTTCTTCTTAAAGAAACAAACGGTGAGGAATGTCTTGGTGGGTCGGTGAATGGCCGCCTACTCAAAAAGTATCATGCTTGAGCATTTTCTGCTCTATTCATTCTCATTGTAAGTACCATTTTATTTTCATTCTGCAGCAAGTGTGAAACTGAACTCTCATCTTCAGTTTGGGGCCCGTGGTGAAGGCTATAATTCTGAAAATGGTGGTTAGTTGGTGTGAGTTTTACAAGTTGTTTCAGTCATTTAATTTTCTGCATAGAGTAAGTGAGTTAGTGTCAAAGTCAGTCTAGGATTTCAATAAATTGTCCAAGTCAAATAAAGTTGTTTTCAAATTTGGTCACATGTGAATAAATTGACTCCATTGCCCAATAGATAAGGCACTGGTCTGCTCTCCCAGAGGTCTAAGGTTCTTGGCACCTCCAAGGAGCTACCATCCCCATTGGAGCCAATGTTAGTGTCGGTCTTGAAAGCCCTCCATCAGTGATCAAAAAGCTCTTTGCATTTGCATTAGTAGGTGTCTCATCAGTGTCAAATCTTGCATCCCGTTAGGCATGCCATAACCCTGATGGAGGAGCTGGTATTTATGCCCCTCTTGGTTTTGCTGGATCAGGTCATATCAGTTATTAAAGTTTTTCAAGCTTGTCTTGATGTGTCTTACTGTCAAAGTCCTAGGTCTAGGGTTTTGGTCATTTGTCTCTGCAAGGTCATGTCTCTGAAAATCCATGAGTACTCAGCAAGCTAGAGGGAGGTTTGTTAACATGTTTCTTCAATATTTTTATCTTGTACAGTCAATTTTTACCTTGGATTTAAAAACTCTGTTTTTAAAGCCCAAGGTCATTTTCTCAGTTTTGTAAATAAGTGATGAAATTTCAAAGTCTTCAAACAGACAAACTGCAACCCTGGTCCCCTTGCCAAGGTCCTTCAAATGATCTACCTGCAAAAAGAATCAAGTCAAAGCAATCAAAAAGTCAAATTCAGGATAAAGGAAACCAAAATCAGTGTTTTTAGAAAAGTGTCAAAAGGAAACCTTATAAAATGGGTTTATGGATGAAATTTTTTTTCAAATGAAGTTTATAAAAGATATGTTCCCTCCTTTCACTCTCATTGTGCATTTGAAAGCTTGCAAGAGAAGGTTTGAGAGAGTGATAGGCGAAAGGAGCAGAATTGCAGTGGTTTCGGGCAGCAGAGCAGTGCGAGACCCGTTCAAGGTGGTGTGCGACCCGTTGGGTGGTGCGAGACCCGTCCAGAACCCCTCCACAGTTCAGAAATTTAACGAGCGCGACCCGTTGGGCGATGCGAGACTCGTTGAGAGGCCTGTGAGACCCGTTGAGCTGCCGGCCTGCAAAACTCAAACAAAATTCCCAAATTCTCTTCAAATCATCTCAATCACTCGAGGTAGGGTCTTTATTCATTGTTTTGGAGATAGATGATGAAATTAAGATGGTAGGCTATGGTTTTAACTTCATATCATGCAAAATGAAATGACTTATATGGCTGCAATATTTGTTTGCAAAATGTGTTAGGGTTTTATGATGTTTCAAAGTGTTTTTTCCCTCAGTTGGTTTCCTTTCCCCTTCCCTTCTTTTCATATTCATATATATGTCACTTTCCCTATGTTATTTGTAACTGAAAAGTAAATCCCCTTCCTATCCCTAAATCACTAAATTGAAACCCTACCTCTCCCAAGAAACACATATAAAACAATGTATATATAAAGTTTCAAAACCCTATATCCCCTATCATATGCATGTACAAAAATAACAAAAATTGTTGATTTAAAATGTCAGCAAGTTGGTGCATAAATTCCCTTTTTCCCTTGATTAAACATGTGTACATATACTCCACGTTTATTTCCATATATGTTTTCCCTATATACAAGGAGTCTTTGCAAATGATTTCCTAAATTCCAATATGTGTTCCTATAAGCATGATCATTTGCTAAATCTCCCTTGAAATTCCCTGTTATTTTCATATTTTCCATTTCCTTATTAAGGAAATTTCCCTCCTAACCATTCCCCTCATGTTTTTCCCCTTGAAACAGCATAGAGTTCAACATTTTTGCAGGCAGAGACAACAGTTCCATTTGTCTTTCAGTTTGTCCACTTTGCTCCAAAAACCATGTCAGAAGCTGAGACTTATGAGCAAAGTGATGACCATTCATCATCTACAGAGGAGAGGAGGCCTCGTAAGGGTGGACATCATAAGCGAGAGGAGCCCACCTCTCTGGCAGAATTACAGGCTTGCCCCATGGCAGTGAGTTGTTTTCAGTATATGTCTTGTTATGATTTCTGTGTGAGAATTTCTTAGATTCAGCATCATAGAGAGTTGGCCCGCTTGTTTTTCTTGCACCTCCATGATGGACATGTCACTCTGGCAGGGGTGAACTTCACATTGACTCCTGAGATGATCTCACAGGCTACAGGGATACCAAGTGTGGGTGAGGTGTGGCCTAAGCACAGATTGCTAGATTTTGTTCACTTTGAGCCCTATGTCCGGCCATCCATCATTTGTGAGACTTTTGACAGGTGTTTTCCCATTCAGATTTCTCCGGAGCGAGTATGCTCCCATCATGAGGCTTATTATGCATTATTTTACTTGTGAGGGCAAATTTTCACAGGTGTACTCCTATCATATTCGCCTTTTGATGCATTTCACCCGAGTGAGGATGATGAACATCCCAATATTCTTATTTCAGAACATTCAGAGGATGGTGCCCATGTTGCAGAAGAAGACCTCGGCTCAGCAGTACAGGAGCCTATACCATTATAGTTTGATTCAGCTCATAGTCTCACATCAGTTGACTCAGCAAGGCATTTCATGGGAGGAGTTCATCTCCCGTGAGTTTTTCACAGTGCCACATCAGCCACATCATGAGGTCATTCATGAGGAGGGAGGACCATCTCAGCAGCCTGATGCTCCCGTCACCTGACATGTTAACTCCACTCCTTTGGTCACTTATCAGAAAGGCCCAAGGGCCTTATTTGCAGCAGCCAGGCGAGTACTATCTCCACAACAGGTGGAAGGGGTCTCGCCTTCATCGTCATCACAGCGAGTGTTATCTCCACATCAGATGGAAGGGGCCTCGCTTTCTTCACCAGCACAGGTACCAGAGAGGGGCAAGCAGCCCATGATTCATGAGGGTCCATCAGGAGTTCCGGACACCGAGGTGATTGATCTTGAGGTCACTTCTCCTGGCTCAGAGCTCAAGGATATCATTCGAGAGCAAAGGACCGAGAATGAGTCGCTGCACACGAAGTTGCTAATGGAAAAATGGATAATTAATTATTTAGAGTAGTGAAACAAACAGTTGGAGGATGAGCACAAGCTTTACGAGTTGCAGAAGATTCGTGAAGACCGGGAATTGGCTCGCAAGAGACCCGGTGACTTGAGACCCATAGATCGAGAATCTATGCTTATTTGGGACAATGCTCATTTAAAAAGGCTGTTGGCTAAGGCCAACCAAGATAACAAACTGCTGAGAAACATGAAAAACCATTATTGGGCGTGGATGCACGTGTGCAAAGCGAAGATGAAGGTGTTTAACGGGCGGTTGGCTAAGGCACTAAAACGGAGAAAGAGGCCCGATCCACTCCATATCTTGGCCGAGGCTTCACTCAAGGATCAAGGCACTAAATAGCCTAGCCACAGCACAAATCCCAAGAATTTTTGAGCATTTTGGGTAATTTTGGAATTTTTTGGAAATTTACAGGTTTTGGCTTCTCAACGGGTCTCACCCCCGATGAGACCCTTTGTCATCGTAGCTCCGTTTTGCAAAAACTCAGCATTTTTGGATTTTTCATGTAAAGTTACATATGCCTATGGATGGATTTGAGTTTTTATGGAGTTCTGGGCCTCCAAAAGGTCAAAATACATGAAACATTTGACTTTCTGCCCCTTTTCTGAGTTGCAGACGCAGTCTTGGGAGAATTGAGTTTTGACTAGGAAAATGACCGCCAAATTCAAAAATTCCAGTTGGGTTGAAAAGTAGACTCGTATACCTTTCCAACGAGCTATCCTACATCCAATTCGGATACCGGGAAGGCCTCCAAACAGAGCTCCAAAGTGCGCTATCCGTTGAGAAAAGGGGCGCGACCCGTTGAGGAAATGTTGCCAGATTTGACCAGTTCAGCCCAGAAATTCCAGTTTTGACCTTTTTCGACTTTCTGAGGTTAATGATGATCTTAATGGATGTAATTGTGACACTTTTTGGATACTTTTACTCTTGTTTAACTCTTCTAGAATAATTTCTCATGTAAAGGGTAAAAATTGAATGTATGAACTGATTTCCAAGTTTATAGAGGCAAGTTGTTTTGACTGCCTATTTTGTAGTGCTTAGTTTAGAAGTTGTTAAAACTGCTCCTAGGATAGTGAGCTAGACCCATGAAGGCAGGGAAAGAGGTTAGATCATCTATATTATGTACTTTTTTACTCATTGTGATGGTGGGACTTTTGAGAGAGCAGTAGCTCATTGTATTATCTCTTGTATCTCTGCAATTTTTGGCAAGGAAGACCAGGGTTTTGCAGTCATCTTTGGGATTCTTGTGGACTCATGTGTTGATGGTGTGTTTCTTCAGTCATTTTAAGCTTTGTTATGTGTTTCATTTTCCTTCTATACTTCTGCATATTAAACAAATGAAGTAATAAAGTAAGAATTCATGCTTGTCATGCTCTACTTTTAAGTTTGTTTAATTTTGATGTTTTCTAATGTTTAAAGAGAATTCAAATTCATTGTTTGCTATCTTTAGCCTTCTCTCTTTCATTCCTAACCATTCACTTCATTTAAAGACATCAACACAGCCTCCTACCTCGCCCCAAAGACTCCCCTGCAGAAACTGTGTCCCATCCCTGCAGCCAAATTTTCCCTCTCCTCAACTTGCCACCAAAAACCCAAAAACCCCAGAATCAAATTCTTTTATCAATTTACTAGCCTAAAATCAGTGTTACCCTATTGGTCATCTCATCTATTGAAGATTTTACGAGATAGACCGAAGAGAGCCTTCTCCTGCCCCGTAGGGCTAGCTACGACGCTAAATGGTTTGATGTTGCCTTGAGGTTTGCCTTTCTCAACCTGAGGTGAAATTTCAAGCGCTAACACAAGGGATAACCAAAAGGAATATTCCAAAGAGGATGAAAAAGAAGGTGACGTAGATCTTGAAACAGAACTTGTCAGCACTTTAAAATATCTAAAGATAGAAAGGAACAATGTCGAGGCATTGGAAGTCGAATTGAGTGAACTAAAGAAACACACTCAAATTATCAACTAGAAGGCTAGATAATTAGATAATATTATCATCAATCTAAAAGTGCACTTATAGGAGGCCAAGCAAATCTAATAAATACTCAAAAGGGAATTGGAAGGAAGCACCCAGAAAATGGAAATTTTGGAAGCAGAGATAGGCTCATTATGAAAGGAGCACAAAAGAGGAATATCCAATAGAAATTCTTAAATGTAACCAAAGTGTTGGATCAAATTATCAACATTCAAAGATCATGCAATGAAAATACAAGGTTATGATACAAGCCCATGTTCATTAAAGTTTCAAGCTCCATGATGATAGAAAATTAAGTTGAATGAAAGAATAATGTAGATATCATCAAGGACTCTATCAATAAAGAGGAAAGCATTCTTGCAAAAGAGACAGTTCAATATCAGAAGACATGAAATCAACAAGTTGCAACAAGGAAGATCACTAGAAAACCACATCACATAGAAGATCCCCTATGTAACAAACTATCTTTCTTTGTGTGTCATATTCGTGCAATAATTTTGGGCACAAAGTTATGAGGTGTAAAGCTTATGCTAGGAATAGAAGCAACAATGGAAGTTGCTTTAGGAATGATTATCTAATAAAATATCATGAAAGGTACAACTAAAATTATAACATGTTTGGATCCATAAGTAATGAGGTAGATTGTTATAAATGCAACAATTTTGTACATGTAGCAAAATATTGCAGGTTGAACACTCTTCCAAGGGATCCAAAGAATGAACCAAATATTCCTCTAAAAAACCTTCAAGATTATGAAAGAAGAAGGATGAAAATTGTGGGATTTCACTAAAATCTCAAAGCAAGAAAGGTTTATCGTATATTGATAGAGGATTCTCAACACATATGACAAGGGATAAAAAAAAATTTGTATCTTTGTGGGAAAAAAATATGGAACGGTCTCATTTAGAAACGCTGGAGAAGATAAGGTCATATGAAAGGGTACAATTAAGCTCATAAGTAAGAATTGCATGGTAGAAGATGGTTTTCTTGTTGAAAATATGAAGCATAGCCTACTAAGTGTGAGTGAAATGTGTGATCAAGGACACACAATTCTATTTAAATCAAAGAAATGTGAAATAAGAAGGGAGAATTAGGTAGATTAGCGGTGAATGCAACAAGGACCCCAAATAACATATACACTTTGAATGAGATTTGAAAAGAAGGATTTCTTTGGCTAAAGAGGATTAAAGTTGGCTTTGACGTAGATGAATGGGACACATAAACTTTTATAACTTTGTCAAAGTAAATAAAAATGAATTTCCAAGAGAAATACCATAGATTTCAAAACCAACGAGTACCATGTGCAAGAATTGTAGGCATGGAAATAAGACAAGGGTTGAATTCAAGACCAAGGAACATTCCACTTCAAAACCACTAGAGTTAGTTCATATCGATTTATGTGGTCCCATGAGAACCAAAGTACTGGAAGGTGAACATTACTTCATGTTATATATCAATGATTACACTATAATAATAACAGTAAGTTTTCTATAGAAATGATTAGAAGCATTTGAATTATTCGAAATCTACAAAGAGATGGTTGAGAATGAAATTGATCTGGGAAACAAGTTTTTAAGATCCGATAATAGAGGAGAATTCACATCCAGAGAATTATAACATGTTTGTGAAGAACAAGGGACAAAAATTCAATTTTCGATAACCATGGTACTTGTTGAAGGAAAGAATAGATGGTAGAAGAAATGGATAGGACCATGTTGAATGATTCCAAAGCAAGCGAAGTATTCTAGGTGCAAGAAGTGGAGACAAATGTACACATTCAGAACATAAGAATTCTTATAACCAATAATGACAAGACCCCATATGAATTACAAAAGGGGAGACCAGAAAATGTCAAGCACTTCAGAATCTAGGGAAGAAAATGCTACATAAAGAGAGAAGACAAGAAGATCAGAAATTTTGATGCTTGAGTAGATGAAGGAATATTTAGTGGGTACTCACATAAAATAAAGGCATACAAATGCTATAATTTGAGAATAAAATACATAGTTGAAAGCATCAATGTAACATTTAGTGAAGTTTGTGGACACGAGGCTAGGAAATGTGGATCATCTTCAAAGGAAACAAGCAAGCAAACCAAAAAAAGAAGGAAAAGTAAAATAAGAAGAACAATCAAATGAAGACTCAATTATCAATGAGGAAGAAGTAGAAGATAATCACTAGGGACATCCTAAAACTCCTAAATAATGGTACCAAAAGAGCATCCATAAGAACAAATCAATGGTGATATGAATTCAAGAATAGGAACTAGAAGAAGTTGGCAAATAAGCATGCAAGAACAAGAAAATCTTGTGCTCTAATTCATAGTTGAGCATAGTAGATTTGAAGAAGCCAACCATGATGAGAATTGTATCAAAGCCATGGAAGAGGAACATGATCAAATCAAAAAGAAAAAACATGGGAATTGGTTCCAAGACCTAGGGACAAAAATGTCATTGACACATAATGGGTCTTCACAAGCAAGATTAATGAACTTGATGGATAGGTGACAGTGAAAAAAGAAATATTTGTATGTAAAGGATATGCACAGTTTGGAGGAATAGATTTCAAAGAGACGTTTTCCCCTATTTCCAGGATGGAAGCTATTAGGATTTTTTTGGCCTATGCTTGTTCAAGAAATATTAATGTTTATTAGGGAGACATCAAATCATCCTTTCTAAATGGAGAATTAGAAGAATAACTCTACATAGAGTAGCTGAAACGATTCCTAATTATATAAAAGAAATACTATGTATGCAGATTGAAGAAATCCTTGTATGGTCTCAAACAAGCTCCTAGAGCCTAATATGCACATCTAGATAGGTACTTGCAAAAACAAGGTTTCGATAAAGGAAGCGTCAATAACAATTTATAAATAAATATTGAACAAGACAAATTGACTCTTATTGAAGTATATGTGGATGCCATTAGTTTTGGTAGTGATGATGACAAGTTGAGTAATAAATTTTCCAATGGTATGGAGGATGAGTTTGGGATGTCCTTACTGATGGGCCTCTAAATTAGATGTAAATTAACGCCCGTGCCTCTAAATTAAAACATAAATTAAGGCCTATGACCATCCTTCAGCACATTAAACCTCTCTTTCTACATTATATAATTTATTTTTAGCTTTAATATATTCATTAGGAAGGTTTACGAATAGTTAGATATTTGTGGCTAATATTATTTATTTTTGTGGAATATAATGAGAATATTGGGTAGATTATGAAGATTTGGAGGAGGCGATAATTTAGGGAATTGTTCCCTACTACAGGGGTATCAATAATAAATAATAAATCAACAAGATATTATGGAATTATGGCACAAATTGTGGAACTCCAACAATTGAGAAACTCTAGGAATGTGTTCCACTAATCAAGGGATTTTCATGGGGAAAGCTTCCTCCATTCATGGGGAACGATTTCTAATAATTTTGTATAAGTACCAAGTCAAATTCACCTCTAGGGATATATTTTCATTAGTGTTCTTGTGGAGAGAACTCGTATTTTTGCAGATCCATTGTATTTTCTTGTAGGGATGTAATGGTATTTATGGAATAATGAAGATTGGTTTCATGTTCAAATTCTAAATATTGTTTTCCTCCATAGGTATCTGAGTTTCCTTGGGCTTGGCCATCCCAAGAACCTCAGAGCCCTTTTGTATCATTTTCTTTCCTTCTTTTCATTGTTTATTCACATGCATCTCTAGTTTTTATTTATTTCTATTTTTTCATTTAGTATTAATGATTTCTTATTGTAGGATTGAGTTAAATATTTAATGTATGTTCTTTTACATGATCACAAACCTTATTTAATCCTTGGAAAAATATTTGGAAGTTCATAGTAATCATTGAGCCTCTTGAATTAGTCTTCTTATTCCCAAATCTAGATTGTTGGACCTCCTTTTTAGCAAAGAACAATAACTTTATTGTATTTTTTAGAGCATGCTAACAAGGTTCAATTTAGTTGGTTCCACTTGCATTAGATCAAAAAACATTCTAGTTCATAAAAAAAAATTCCCCATTTCATTTGCATTTGATTTGGTTGGGCATTTTTTAGATTTACTAGCTCACTAGTTCTCGAATTTCTAGATTTTCAACTAGTAATGTTTTTTATTCTTTTTTACATGGGTTAACAAAATTATTTTCAAGTGATTCCACTTGGAATAGGAACATAAGACATCCTAGTTAATATAAAGAAAATTATCATCCAATTTGGATTTGATTTGCTTGGTCTTTAAACCCTCACCAATTTCATCATTTCACAAGGAAACTTCCCCCAACTTTTTGAGCAAATCCATCCATCTCCCAACTTTGGTTTTGAGTTCTGAGTGCTCCTAAGAATTCTATCAGTCCATTCCATCCACCAACCACCTTCATTAAGCCTTCCATCACCTCCATCATGCATCGCTTTTCTCTCATTTGTATCCTGTAGGTTTTCAAGGGATCCTGTAGCTTTTTAGTACATCGTGTAGTGGTCTGTTTTGAGGCCGAATTGAGGGAAAACCTTCAGGAAGCCACACAAGGTCACCTAAGGGTCTCCCAAGCCTTCCAACCATTCACAATCATCTCCAAGCCACCTTCCACATCACCAAAAGAGATTATGTTTCACACTCTCACATGAAAAAAAAAAGACAAAAAAAAAAGAGATTTATTTTATTCATTCTTATGCAAAGGCTTGGAGAGGGATTGTCAAGAAGGGAATAGGCTAGAGAATAAGAAAGGGAATAGGTTGGAGAGGGATTATCATGAAATGGTCTAAAACCATGATTTGTAGCTAAAACAAGACAAATTAAAGGTACCAAATGGAGATCTATTAAGAAAGATAGAAGAAAAGGGAGTCTAGACAAGAGATCAAACCTAAGATATCCATTTCCATGAGAAACCAAAAGCATCTAAAACCTGTCATAAATAATCCCAGCTGACCCTATCATAATCCTTCAATAAATAATATCAACTATCATTCCATATTACTTGATATTTTTCAAAGAGTGAATAACCTCTTACGCAACAACAATTCCATATGATATCTATCGTCCCTCTACAAAACTTGTTTGTTCCTAGGAAATAAGAAGTTTCATCAAAGGCTTAAACCAATTAACAATAATACTCCTTACTAACAAGTTTAGGGATGCAAGTAGTAATCTTATTGATAATAGACTGACGATTATAAGAAGTATTTGCCAGAATGCCTTATAAAAAGTGATTATTTCCTCCTCAATATCCTAATAATTCAACTCTCTCTAGCCATCCCTACTAGTCAATGAAAAAGTGCAATTAGTATGTCAATGTTGAACCATATATTTATGAAAAAAATTGAGTTATTTTCAGCATCTTTCAACCACTGAACATGATATTTTTTCCTCCACAAGGTTTCTTTGTATTTTCATCTCATCTCTAGCTTGTTTAATATGATCCCCTCATCTACTACCAATTCAAAAGTATGCCCTTCAAATATCATGCATTTTTGAATCTCGTGCATTTAAGATTCCAACTGTTGTTTGTCTTCCAATATATTTACAAATTCAATCTTGTTCCATAGCTAGATCCCTGCTTTTAGGGCTTTAATATTAAGCTAAAATTAAGCATCTTATTCCGACCTCATACCACAATTATCTCCCACATTACTTTGGGCTTCTCTAAAAACTCAGGTGCCTACAACCAAAAACTCTAAAAATGAAAAGGTAGATTACATGGAGCTTCCTTAAGCTCAATCTCCAAACAAATGTGACAATGATCCCAACCGATATACAAGAGGATGGTAGCTTCAATTAAGATAACCTTATCTAGCATTGATGTAGAAACAAAAGAAGATCAAAATGACTAGCAATCTAATGTTTATCTCCATTTCGATTATTCCAAGTAAATAAATAATTATTAATTGACAATTCCACCAACTTCAAAGTCTCAGTAAACTTCACAAAATAATTCAATTCCATATCTAGTCTAAGTAACCCTCCCTTCTTCTCATCAAGTGGTAAAATAAGGTTAAACCCCCCCTATAATCCATAATGAGTCATGGGAAATATTTCCATGTACCTAAATATTCTCCAAAAAAGACAAGCTTCTCCTTAGTTGTATAAGGACCATACACTACAGAAAGGAATACTAACTCCTTAGAGCTACTAGTCAAAACACTAGGACTAACCATCCAATCCTGAAATATAACCTCCATTGGATTCCACAAAATAGCTAGACTTCTCGCACTCCCTCGAGCATCGATAGCCTACGGGTTTAGACCACTTCATTCATGGCATTTATATTTAGCCAACAATATTAATGGGTTTTTCTATTCACCCCTAACCCAAAGATCTAACCCATTTTCTTATCTCTGAAAAGTGTTATGGGCCTTGAGCCACTTTAACTGGTTAACAACAAATGAAATAAATGCTTCAAATTGTACATCACCCACAAAAGGACTGGGATTCTTCTCCATTTCCTCCTCCAATATAAAATTACGTAAATAAAACTCACAGTGTAATCGTTGAACTTTTACTCCATGGTATTTACAGCAATTTAAAAAATCCTCAATAGTTTTTTATTCTATAGGTTTCCCTGCATTAACAGCCTTAATTTTTAACTAGAAATATCTTTATAACAAAAATAAAGCATAGTTTTTGGTAGGGGACCTACATGCTAGAAAATATGTATATAAAGAACAAAGAGTATTCATTTGACTCATGATTTTTTTTCACTCTGTTCTTTACCTCTTCAGCTTTTTCTTCTGCCCTCTGATATTTATCGAAGGCTTCATTCTCTCATGCATTGATGTTCCTTAATTGCTACTATAATTCTTGGTATTTCTTCTGAGGAACAATCTCTTCCTCAAGCTTCTCTATAGTCTGTTGAGCCTGTGTTAGATCCTCTTGTAGTTTTTTTATACCAGGGTTGTTTCTCATCAAAACATCTTTGGGTTGAAGAGCTATCTGGGTACTCTTAGTACGATACTGAGTGCCTATAGTCTATGTCTCTTTATCATGGAATGGAGTCCGTGAAGTTTATGCTGCTTGTTGTTCCTGATCGTTTTGAATAAATATGGGCTCAATTTGAGTCTCTGTGGCCCTTATTTCATGGACTTCTATTTGGATAGCTGCATCCACTATTTTTGGGGTTCTTCTTGAGATTTTCCTTATCGTTTTGTGGAGAGGGATTGTCATGAAGTGGTCTAAAACCATGATTTGTAGCTAAAACTTCATCTTGTCTAATATATGGAGAGGGATTGAATGAAGTGGTATAAAACCTTCATTGATTTGTCATCGATAACCAGTGGTCTAAAACCTTGAACGAATTGATTGTGGAGCGAGGGGATCACGAGGGATTTGAGGGGGGCGGGTAGCCCCCACTATGGGGTCTGTGGTGGTGCCCTGAGGAAAATTTTTTTGGACCCTATATTAGGTTGGCTGAACCTACCTATGGCTTTGGACACAATGGTTTTCGGTCCATGTTTTTGGACACGATGGCTTTCAGTCCATGGTATTAGATGCTTTGGCATGTATAAATATGTATTGCAACATTGAAAGGAACATAATGAAAAATCAAGCTGGTAGTCTTGGTTTTGGGATCCAGGGTAAAATCTCTATGTATATGTGTTTTATGTGTTATGCTCTCACATTTGGTTATTTTTCTGTTCTTAGAATTTGTATGTAGGTAATTTCTGTACAGGGTTAAAACCTACAATTCATATCAGAGTTGTTTTGGCTTCAAGGGGACGCCTTTGTTGCTAAGAGGTTTCACGCATGCCTGTGGTAGACACTATTTTGTGGGAGATCTGTGAGATCGATTCTAGTGGTGAAAGAATATGGCGAGTAGTGGAAAGATAGAGATCGAGAAATTTAATGGTCAGATTTTTGAGTTATGGAAACTCAAGATGGAGGATCTGTTGGTGGACAAAGATCAATGGATCACGGTACATCTGGGTACTAAACCAACGGGAGTGTCCGATGAAGAATGGAAGAAGTTGGATCAAAAGGAAAAGAGAATAATACGATTGTGTGTCTCAAATTTAGTATTGTTGAATGTATCAGGGGAAGCTACGGTGAAGCCTTTGTGGGACAAGTTAGGGACTTTGTACCAATCTAAGTCTCTGGTGAATAAATTATTCCTACGGAAAAAGTTGTATAACATGAGGATGGAAGATGAAGACTCCATGACCGAGCATTTGAACACATTTAATACTGTAGTAATTAAATTATTATCTTTTGATATTAAAATTTCAGATGAAGATAAGTGCATCAATTTGTTGTGTTCTCTACCAGATTCGTGGGATAGTCTAGTTATTATAATAGGTAGCAATGCAATTTCCTTGCAGTTTGATGAAATAGTCTCATCCTTGTTGACGAAGAAGATGAGAAGGAAAAATATGGAGTGTTGGAATGGTGATTCCTTGTCTGTACGAGGACGGTCCCAAAACCCGTAAAGGTGATGTGCTGGAAATGTGGAAAGGAAGGGCACTACAAAAGGGACTGTAACTCTAAAGCTCCTGATAAAGGAAAGGGATCAGATGATGCTCCTTTTGCAGAGGCGAAAACAAACTCAGATGAAGGTGGGGATGTGTACTTGGCTTCTTCAAGTACACATGTAGATCATGAGGCATGGTTGATTGACTCAAGTGCATCCTTTCACTTCACTCCCCATAGAGAGTGGTTCTACGAGTATGAGAAATATGATGGTGGTGATGTCTTCTTGGAAGATGATAGGAAGGCTAGAATTATTGGTCGCAGAAAAGTAAAGTTGAAGTTGCAAGGTGGAACAGTTAGAACACTTCTGGGTGTTCTACATATTCCTGCATTGGCTAGAAATCTGATTTCTATAAGAAAGTTGGATGATCCATGTGTAAAAACAGTGTTCGGGAAAGATACCTACAAGATGGTTCAGGGAGAACTGGTATTGATGTGGGAAGTTTGAATTGGAACTTTGTACAAGCTACAAGGTAGCACTATTATTGATGGGTGCAACAGTTCTATGGTTCCTGAAAGTGGAGCAACAAATCTAGTGGTCTCTGGAGAAAGGACCATTCTATGGCATCAAAGGCTTGGACATATTAGAGAGGAAGGCCTTCAAATACTTCATGGTAAAGGTATGTTAAAATTTATAAGTAATAGTTCTGTGGATTTTGATTTATGTGAAAATTGTGTATATGGGAAGCAGAATCAGGTGAGTTTCCCCTCTGGTGGTAAGAGGGCGAAACAGATATTAGAGATTGTACACAGTGATGTGTTTGGACCTGTGAAGGTTCAATCACTTGGTAAGTTTGTGTACTATGTATCATTTATAGATGACTTCTCAAGGAATACATGGATATATTTCCTTAAGAAGAAATCTGAAGTCTTTGACAAGTTTAAAGCATTTAAGGCTCAGGTGGAAAACCAGATAGAGAAGAAGATAAAAGTGTTGAGGTCAGATAATGGTGGAGAGTTTTGTAGCAAGGAATTTGAAGAATTCTATAAGTGTGGTACAGCACCATAGAAGAATACCACATACACACCTGAGCAAAATGGAGTTGCAGAAAGAATGAACAAGACGTTGATGGAAAGGGAAAGAAGCATACTAAGTGGTGCCAGGTTAGGATAGGAATTCTAGGTAGAGGGTGTTGAGACAGCATGTTACATGGTTAATAGATCACCTTCATCAACGTTGGAGGATAAGACTCCACAAGAGGTATGGACTGGTAAGAAACCCTCTCTTTCACATATGAGGGTATTTGGATGTGATGCACATGTACATGTTCCAAATGAGAAAAGAACCAAGTTGCATAGTAAATCTAAAAAGTGCATCTTTATTGGGTATAAGGATGGTTTAAAGGGTTATAAGCTTTGGAACCCAGTAACAAGGAAGGTTGTGTACAACCGAGATGTGGTTTTCATAGTGGTGAAATATGTTATTAAGCATGAAGTCCAACCAAAGGAACCTGAGAAGATAGAGTTTGAGCTTAAGGAGGAAGAATCAGACACTACATCAGAAGGGGAATCAGAAGATGAAGAGCCACAAAATCCGAGTGTGAGAAGATCAGTTCAAGAAAGAAGGCAGCCAAAAAGGTATAGTCCATGTGCTTTCTGTTCAAATTTTTCTTTATCTATTACTGATGATGATCTCAGAATTGTGAAGGAAGCAGTAGATTCAGAGGATGGAAAATTCTAGAAAGAGGACATGGTTGATGAAATGGCATCTTTGCACAAAAATTAGGCTTGGGATTTGGTGTAGTTTCCGGTTGGAAGGAAACCCATTTGTAGCAAATAGGTGTCCAAGAAGAAGACAAATTCAAAAGGAAAGGTGGAGAAATACAAAGCTCAGTTGGTAGCAAAAAAATTATTCTGAGGTATCGAGAATTGATTTTGGTGATATTTTTTCTCCTGTTGCCAAGGTAGCTTCTATTAGATTACTTTTATCTATTGTTGCTACTTTTTATTTTAAGGTAGAACAGATGGATGTGAAGACAACATTTCTTCACAGGGATCTAGAAGAGGAGATCTACATGAAG
Organism: Pinus taeda; assembly: GCA_000404065.3. Lineage (NCBI taxonomy): Eukaryota > Viridiplantae > Streptophyta > Pinopsida > Pinales > Pinaceae > Pinus > Pinus taeda. Next base: position 130,258 of record APFE030301001.1, on the reverse strand, counting down.
CAACCTGAAGGCTTTGCGATGAAGGATAAGAAAGAACTAGTATGTAACTTAAAGAAGTCTCTCTGTGGGTCAAAACAGTTACCAAGGATGTGGTATCAGAAATTTGATACAGTTATACGGGGACTTGGCTTCACCAGAAGCAAGGTAGATCATTGTTTGTATTTTAAATTAATTGGTGACCATTTTATTTATCTGTTCTTGTATGTGGATGATATGTCGCTGGTTGGAAATGACAAAGAAATTATCTAGGATTTGAAGACCCAATTGTCATCCAAAATTTGACATGAAAGATCTTGGTGCTGCAAACTATATTTTCGGCATCGAAATTAAAAGAGATCGGCCAAAGAGGAAGCTCTGGTTAAACCAAAGGAAGTATGTCGAGACAATACTTCAAAGGTTTAATATGCAGGATAGTATACTGGTGAGGGTTCCTATTCCTGTAGGTGTAAAGTTATCTGCTAAATAGTGTCCCAAGTCACAAAGAGAGGAAGAGGATATGTCCCATGTTACATATACAAGTACAGTCGGCAGCCTGATGTATGCAATGGTTTGTACTAGACTAGACATTGCACATGCAGTCGAAGTATTGAGCAACTTTATGTAAAAACCAAGGAAGGAGAATTGGACAACAATGAAGTGGTTTTTCAGGTATTTGCATGGCACTAGTGATTATGGTTTGTGCTACCATGGAAGACAAATATTGGATAGATTTTTGGATATCTCTGGCTTTGTTGATGTGGACTGGGCTGGAGATCTGGATCAAAGAAGATCTACAAGTGGGTATGTGTTTAACCTATTTGTAGCTGCATTCATTTGGATGAGTAAGAAACAATATGTAGTGGTACTATCAACTACAAAGGAAGAATATATGGAAGCCACTCATGCAAGAAAGGAAGCAGTTTGGTTGCAAAGATTTTGTTCAAGTATGGGGTTAATACAGGGAGCTATAAGGATAGACTCTAACAACCAAAGTGCAATTTTCTTGGCAAAGAACCATGTTTACCATTCAAAGACAAAGCACAATTATGTTCAATATCACTTTGTGAGGGATATGATAGAAGACAAAAAGGTGTTGCTAGTAAAGGTGGACAATTTGAAGAATATCGTAGATGCATTGACAAAATTTGTGAGCTCTAAGAAGTTCTCTTGGTGTAAAGAAACAATTGGCATTGCAGTGCTAGATAAATGACTAAGCTCTCCTATGGCCCCTTGTATTTTTTTGGACCCTATATTAGGTTGGGCGGACCCACCTATGGTTTTGGACATGATGTTTTTTGTTCCATGGTTTTGGACGCGGTGGTTTTCATTCCATGGTATTGGATGCTTCGGCATGTATAAATATGTATTGTAACATTTAAAGGAACATAATGAAAAATCAAGCTGGTATTCCTAGCTTTGGGATCCAGGGGAAAATCTTTGTGTATATGTGTTTTATGTGTTATGCTTTCGTATTTGTTTATTTTTCTGTTCTTAGAATTCGTATGCAGGTAATTTATGTATGGGGTTAAAACCTACACTTTTTGTTTTATCCAAGGCTAATTAATGACATGGAGTCCTTCCCAAGTCTTTTATTCCTATTAAAACTATTATTGTGCATGTTCTATTTCCTAATATTTTCTTTTAAGCATTTGCATAACTCTTATTTCCCTTACTCAAATAAACATAAGCATGTTCAATATTCCTCTTTTCTATGAATAGAAAATACTATCATTTTTGTCACTTGTTATTCTTTTTTATTAATTGTACACACCCACCCAACCACCCAACCACCCAACCCCCCCACCCCACACACACACACAGATATATATATATATATAAAGCGAGAGATTCTTGTCTACCAATCTTAGAGTGCCTGACTCCTGGCTTTTGGATTTCTGCACCTATTAATTGAAGGATTTTCTTGTACTATAAACATGGACTCCATGTTGCTTAAGGGGGTTATTTGGTAACTTTTCTCAATGTCATCCCCTGACCATGAAAACGCAATTGTATACGTATATATGTGAAAACACTTTGTAAAACTTAACTGAAGAAACTTCTTACTTAATCGATATTTTTCTATACAAGATCATTACAAAATTTGAGTGGACCTTCCCTTCCACACATATATATACATAACTATTCTTCCTAAATTATTTATAACATAATTGAAACCCTTTTTGTAGAATATCCCGATACTTATTAAATACTCACATTTATCCAAACTCATACATAAAATGAGATAAACATTTATTTAAAAATTTAAAATTTCCAATAAATCGTAAACATAGAGTCTTATTACTTATCTGTGTTTTGGAAATATAATAGGAGATACCACTCCTCCCAACTGATGAAATATTATCTCAGCAATTCCCCCTCAACTAGAGACTCCTTTTGGTATCAGGAAAAAATTTAATGATCTTTCACAATTCCACCTCCTTAAGCCCTAGCACCATCCTATTAAATATGGATTGAAATCTCATTTGTATAGGTCCAGTCTTTCTCTCCCACTAGAACCTCATACAATTTTTTAGAATTTCTTTCTCTCCCACAATCCTATTTTCCAAAACCATCTTCCACCCATGACATTTATCTTTAGACATGATAGTTTTGTTGATAGGGAGAATCATTCCCTAGAAGATGGAGGATTTCTTTTCTTGACTGTGACAATTGTCACTTTAAAACCGTCCTTTCTTGAACTACAATTGATTCATAACTACGTCCTAACATTTGGGAGCCTCACTACTCATATGGTATCTCCTTTTATATTTCGAAATATACAAATAAGTGAAATACAATTTTATTCTTAACAATATATTAATATTTACATCAATCAACTTTAGTCTTAGCCCCACAACTCATATTTTCACAATATTTATAGTAAATATAAATAATAATATTTTCATAAACAATTTCACTGGGGTATCACACACAAGAACAAGTGGATTAGGGATATTTGAACCTCAAACCTTCTTGCACAGAAGACTTCATTTTTAAGGCCATCTCCAATTGAGATACCTTGAGGGGGCTAATCATTCAATGATCTTTTACTCCAAAAATGCACTACAAGATTTAAAGAAAATTCAAACACCACCAAACTTCTACTAAAAAAGATAGGATAACATACTTTTTCTCTATTCCTAAACCATCTCTAATAATTCTAGAACAATCAATTCTAACCTTCTTAAAATGAAATTAGTTATGGATTATTCCTTAAAAAACTACATATTTTTCATTTAAAAAATGGTTCTAGAAATGCATTAAATCGACATTTATAAGGTATCCAATGAAAAAGAAAATCCAATATATTTTGAATTTTATGCCCTATTTTCATATATAAAAAAACAAACTAACAAATAAAAAAACTTAAAAACTAAAAACTAAAAAACTAAAAAAAAAAAAAAACAAAACATTATATTGAGATCAAGTTTTATGCTAGGAATACAATAAAACATTATATTGAGACACATTACAAAACCCTAGTTAGGTTGAAAACTCAAGGGAAGAACATGGATTCTATATTTATCATTTTATATTTTAGGGATGTGTTTCTGTAATTAAATTTTGATTATTTGTTTCAATAATTATAAAATTTACATAAAAATAAAGATTAAAAAAACCTTTTTCATTAAAAGTGTAAATTTTTTAAATACAGAAACTTGTAAGACATCTTACTATCTAAAAAATCCCATTAAATTTCCAAATAATGTCTATGTTACAAAAATTATTGAAATACTTTCAAATAAATAAATATCAAAAGTTTCATTTAATTTACTTTAGAAAAATTCTCAATAATTACACTTAAAAAAAATTGGCTAAGGGTTTTTCTATTCTAAGGTTTGTTCATTTTGCTTGAATTTGTCATAGATCCATCCCTTACTTAGGCCTGAGTGGGAGAAATGAGTGCCTCAGTGCGGGGCGGGGGTAGTCTCCCCTCTTTTAAAAATGTTGTATCAAGACATGGGAAGCAAGGAGCAGGAAACACAAGCAAATTTGATCCAGGAGGGAGTTCTAAGGAAGCCCCATTTTTGGGGGCTCAATGGTGGGCTAAATTGAGGGTTCATTATTTGTCAAAGGCAGCTAAAAAAAACAAACTTTTCATTCCCTCGAAAAGCTTGGAAATCACCACATGAAAATGAAATATCGCATGTTCATTTTCAAATTTAGAGGATGGTCAACGAAAAAGGTGAAGTGGACTTAAAATTGTGCTTGGAATGGTTTCTTACACAATTTTGCTCTAATTTGGAGAATAAAAATTTGGTTTTTGAGGGAGGAGCTTACGTCTTTAACAAAAGGGGGATGTATATGAGACATTGGGAAGAATGTTTCAATTCCAATAAGGAAGAATTTTTGGCAACTCTAGTCAGGCTATGCCTCTATTCTTTGCCTATTGATTTTTAATCATGGAAGGTATTGGGAATGCGATTGTTAAATTTGTGAAACTATCAGAAGTGACCAAACACAGGAGAAACATTTCTTACAAAATATTCATGTTTATATGAACATTTTTCAACCATTACATGAGTCTATTTATTTGTAATAGCAATGGGAAGTTGAACTCAACCATTAACTATGAACATGTTTCATTCTATTGCCACGATTATCATGAGCATAAACATTTGTTTCAATATTTTCCAAGTCAGATGAAAGAGCAACATGAACTAAGTTTAGCATTACATGAAGGTTTTACTAAATTTTCATCAAGAGGAACTACCCTGGACCAGACGGCTCATTCGCTAAATAAACCTGAAGATAATAATGTGCTTGTAGCCTTAGATAGTATGGAGGAATATTTTTCCTTACCAGATGATAAATTGATGTTGGAAATAAATAATAAACCTTTGGGAAATAAATACATGCTAAAAAATAAATTATCAGTTAAAGAGATGAAGATTGATAGTTTCTTTTAAGATTTTCTAGGAATTGTTGAAGTTGTGCCGCTAATGAATCATCATTTAGAGACACTTGGTGAGGAGGAACAAAACCTTGTGAACCTTTTGATCCCAGATGCAGCTCAGAATCATTGATACCCAACTGTGTGCGAAGGGTATGAAAAATGTTTGCGAACTCCGGCACATCTTGGTCTCATCCTTGCCGCAGTGTGGTCCATTTGATGTATTTGTCCTCATAGCTTTTGACAGGGTAGTACTGCTCCTTGATGGAATCTTGGAATGAATCCAAAGTGGGTACGGCTGAAAATAGTGAGCCTGTGCTTTCATCCTTCTGCTCGCAGTAGGTTTCCCACCAGTCCTTGACGTGGGGGGTTGCTTTGAGAAGAGCGAAAACAATATTTTCCCGACTTGAAAATTCATGAACAGAAAAATACCCTTCTAGAAGATTTAAGCATTTATCTACCGCATCTGCTCTATCTGACCCTCGAATATGGGGATTTCAAAATTAACTTATACCTTAAATGGTGTGGCATTTCTAGAGTAGTTGCTGGATGCCGATGCGTCACCTCTGGGTAGCCACTGAAGGATCTGGGCAAAGCTATCCATCATCGCGTTCCTTTGCCGCTCGAGGGCTTCTTCGAGCAAGATTTTGATAGGATATCCTGCCCCCTCGTCTTTCTTCTCATCCACCATGGGAGGCCGTCAGGATTGCGAGGCTGGTCTTGCAAAGGTTCGACCAGTTCAAGCCCTAACTCCTTATATCCTGACTCGTTGGGGACATGCAAAAGAAAAACAGAGAAAAGCAGACCACTCTAATACCATATCCGGATTTAAATAGGAATGCAGGAAATACAGAGATTAACCATATACCCAAATAGTGCAGCGGAATAATCTTCATTTCATTAATGGAAATAACTGAAATATGCTTACAACCAGAAATGGAAATAAACTAGCTAGGGCGATGGTAGCTTATCTCTGAGAAGAGATGTGTGACTACATGCCTCTGAACTATGTTACAATGAGGCTTGAAGGCCTATTTATTGTTGAGAAACAATGGAAAACCATTTGCATTCCAAAACCTGACCCTAGAAGATTAAACGCCAAATTGTGGGCCCCGTTTTTTGGTAAGTTGGTACATCAACTTCCCGGGGTCGCGAATTGGTCGTATTATCTCCGTTTGATGCGCATGATAGCCCATTGGAAAGATCTATCCGAGGAATACGACAAAAAAGATATTTTTTAGACAGATAGATCGCTGGCGGTACATTTCCCAAAAAAATGTCGTTTAGGGCCTCAAAACGGCTCCGGAAGTTTAGGACCAGAAAAAATGCTATAAATAGTAAATTGTGCTATAATTACGGAAACTGAAAAATTGAAAGAGACAGTTGTGGGGGTCCAAATGGGATAGGTGGGTGGCCACCAACATCCACCTGGATCACCTTTTGAATGAATGGGCTTTGAAGGATTTAGCGAAATTTCCTATGGACCAAAGGGAGTTGTATGCACAAGCCTACCTACAATCGAAGAGTAAATTGGTTCAAGGTCAAGTTGATGCTACTGCAGCTTGACTATCATAAGACTTGAGGGATAAGGATAAATATGTCAAGAAGAAAGGTAAAAAAATAGAGTGCAAGTTGATTTAGTCTACTAGAGAAGAATTAATAAATTCAGGACAAGTAAAATAGATCTCAAAACTCCTTTCACCCTCTCAACAATCATAACTATGAAAATTGTTTCATGGAATATTAGGGGTAGCAATAGTAAAGGGAAGCAATGACACCTATGGGAGTGGATAAATATTGAAAAATTGGCCTTTGTAAATTTACAAGATACAAAGGTTTCCTTGTCAAAATTGTGTGGTATTGTTGCAAATTGCTAGAGAGGTTGTGAAACTATGGCTATCGATGCTCGAGGAAGTGCGAGAGGTCTAGATATTTTGTGGAATCCAATGGAGTTTATATTTCAGGATTGGATGGTTAGTCCTAGTGTTTTGACTACTAAATTTTGATATCTTGGCTCTAAGGAGTGAGTATGCCTTTCTGTAGTGTATGGTCCTTATACAAGTAGGGAGAAGCTTGTCTTTTTTGGAGAATATTTAGGTACATAGAAATATTTCCCATGACTCATTATGGATTATAGGGGGTTTTAACCTTATTGTACCACTTGATGAGAAGAAGGGAGGGTTACTTAGACTGGATATGGAATTGAATTATTTTGTGAAGTGTACTGAGACTTTCAAGTTGGTGGAATTGTCAATCATTAATTATTTATTTACTTGGAATAATCGAAATGGAGATAAAAATCAGGTTTCCAGTCATTTTGATATTTTTTGGTTTCTACATCAATACTAGATAAGGTTATCTTAATTGAAGCTACCATCCTCACTTATATCAGTTGGGATCATTGTCACATTTGTTTGGAGATTGAGCTTAAGGAAGCTCCATGTAATCTACCTTTTTGTTTTAAGAATTTTTGGTTGCAGGCACCTGAGTTTTTAGAGAAGGCCAGAGTAAGGTGGGAGATAATTGTGGTATGAGTTCAAAATAAGATGCTTAATTTTAAGCATAATCTTAAATCCCTAAAAGCAGGGATCTGGTTATGGAACAAGATTGAATTTGGAAAAATATTGGAAGACAAACAACAATTGGAATCTTAAATGCACGTGATTCAACAATGCATGATATTTGAAGGGCATACTTTTGAATTGGTAGTAGATGAGGGGATCACATTAAACAAGCTAGAGATGAGATGAAAATACAAAGAAACCTTGTGGAGGAAAAAATATCATGTTCAATGGTTGAACGATGGTGAAAATAACTCAATTTTTTTTTCATAAATATATGGTTCAACATCGACATACTAATTGCACTTTTTCATTGACTAGTAGGGATGGCCAGAGAGAGCTGAATTATTAGGATATTGACAAGGAAATGATCATTTTATATAAGGAATTATGGCAAATACTTTTTATAATCGTCAGTCTATTATCAATAATATTACTACTTTCATCCCTAAACTTGTTAGTAAGGAGTATAATTCCCATTTAATGTGACCAATCTCCTTCCAAGAAGCAGAGGTACTAGTTTGGAAATGCCTCAAAATAAATCACCTCGTCCAAACGGATTTACTTTGAATTTTTTAGGGTTGGTTAAAGCTTTTTGGGCCATGATATTCATGATATTGTTGAGGAATCTCAGAAATGGTAGTGTATTTGGAATGGGATGAATGTTACATTGTTTACCATTGTCTCTAAAGCTAGACAATCAAAAGATCCTAATGGTTTCAGACCAATTGCATTTTGTAATGCCACTTATAAGATAATTTCCACTATTATTGTTAACTAGTTTAAGCCTTTGATGAAACTTCTTATTTCCTAGGAACAAACAAGTTTTGTAGAGGGACGATAGATATCATATGGAATTGTTGTTGCGCAGGAGATTATTCACTCTCTGAAAAATATCAAGTAATATGGAATGATAGTTAATCTTATTTATTGAAGGATTATGATAGGGCCAGCTGGGATTATTTATGACAAGTCTTAGATGCTTTTGGTTTCTCATGGAAATGGATATCTTAGGTTTAATCTCTTGTCTAGACTCCCTTTTCCTCTATTTTTCTTAATAGATCTCCATCTGGTACCTTTAATTTGTCTCGTTTTAGCTAAAAATCATGGTTTTAGACCACTTCATGACAATCCCTCTCCAGCCTATCCCTTATCCCCTTTCTTATTCATCTTATCTATGGAAGGATTGGGACGATTGTTTTTGAATTCATGTTCTATGGGGAAACTTCTAGGGTTGTGGTTATTTGATGTAAATATTGCTATAACACATCAAAATATTTTAGATAATGTATTTATTTTTGGGCTACCAACCCTAAAATAAGCGAAAGAGATCTGCTTCCTTCTCTCAATTTTTATGGATTCCTCAGGTATGTTAGTTGAAAATGAGAAATCTCAAATTTTATTTTTTAATTGCAAGGATAATAGTTAGTGCCATTTGTCCTGGAAGTTGTAGTCTCGAAGAGCCTCTCTCCCTTATAAATAACTTGGTGTGCCAATAGTTTTAAAGCCATGGTGTTCTTCGTGTTGGCAAAATATTCTTAAGAAGCTCTCAAATAAAACATCCAACTAGATGTTTCGACCACTAAATTTTGAAAGTAAATTAGTCCTCATGAAGTCTAAGCTTCAGGCCTTACCAATTTATCAAATTACAGTTACTCCTACTCCCAAATCAATTTTCTAATCTTTCATCTCAGAGAGAATTCCTTTGGCAGGGTGCAAATAAAGCTAAACGTTGGCCACTGGGGGTGTGGGAAACTATGGTTTTGCTTAGATGGGTAGGAGGGAGGTTTTTTTGATACAATAATGATTAGTGCAGCATTTGGGAACAATTATCATGCTAGTGGTAGAGTGGTTGGTCAAAATTATAGAACCAAATGTGGTCGCCAAAATATGCCCCCTCATGTCATAGCATTAGAGAAATTTTGAGGTCTAAAATGGGCCTAAAAACAAAAATATACAACCAAAATCAAATTCATAAGAAACAATAGGATTCAAGATGATATGTCAACCGTGGGGGATGATTCGCCTTTTTTGGAGTAAAAAACTAAAAAAAATTAAAAGAAACTACTTTTTCAACTTATCTCCCTACCATTTTACTCAAATTTTGAGCTAGAGATCTCATTGGATGCATAATTTAATTCCTCATCTAAGGAGTACCCATGTTGCATACTTTTGATGGACCTTGCTATATGAAAAATGAGAAATACATAAGAAACAACGTGATTGCAATCACAGTTTTTCATGTATTTATTGTTTTTTGTGTAGCATGGTCCATCAAATATATGAAACATGGGTATTCCTTGGATAAGAATTAAATTTCACATCAAACAAATCCTCCCACTCAAAATTTGAGTAAAACGGTAGCGAGATAAGATTAAAATACAAGTTGAAAATGTAGTTTTTTCTTTTTTCCTTCTAAAATTTAATGATTTAATCTAACCTTATTTTATTATTTCCACTATTATTTTATAATATTCCTTAGGACACCCATTTTACACCTCAAAATTACTGAAATGGAAAAAATATTGCGATGTGAATTGACTGTGCATGGGTCAAATATATGGATATGTGCTCACGAAAATTGACAATTAGTGGGAAATCATCCTTTTATGGAAACAAAAAATGGAGCTACATCCTTATTCTGGGAATATGTATGGAAATATATGCCACAGATCAATGCAAAATAATACTTCCATATTTTGAATCTCTTTAAATCTAGTATATGAGGAGTGATGGTTCAAGATTATTGGCAAAGGGAGCTTGATGATGAATCTTGGTGGAAATTGAAATCTCAAGAAGATTGGCCACATGAACCAAAGGATATGCCTTGGGAGGATTTTTAAAAATAACTACTAGAAAGAAAAAAGCATTTTTCTCAAGATAATGATATTTTACGTTGGGGTAATCGTCCTTTATATATGTTTTATTTTAAGGAAGCTTATTTTTCTTACTGCATGACATGATAGTTTGGAGCAGGAATATATTTGGACTAAGATCTAGTCTAGGTTTCAATGGCCTAAGGTGTTGGTATTCTTATGGTTGATTGTAAGGCATAAGATCCTTACTTGGGATCAAATAAGAAAAAAAAAGGTTGTCGAGGGACAATCCTTTTGCATTCTTTTTTCAAATGTTCAAGAAACCATGGAGCATTTTCTTCACTCCCATATTTTTGCTAAGAAATTGTGGCCCATCCTTCTATCCACTTTTGGTATTGAAAATCATATTTCTAAAAATTTAGTCGAGATGTTAGTGTAATGGAATTTTTCTACTTTTAAAAACCCTATTGTTAATTGAGCTTGGATATTGGCTACAAGATCAATCCTCTGGAATCTATGGAAAGAACAAAATGCTATAACTTTTCGGCATAAGAAGTAACCAATTTTGGTGCTTAAAGATGTGATTTTACAAAATATCAAGGAAACCATTCTAGCAACTTCCCGTTGGAGGATGATTGGAAAGATTATGTTGTCGAGCTGGGAATCTTGAAACGAATCAATATATCAAAGAATGTGTGTATTATTTCTAATAAACCTCCTCAAGAGTTTCTCCTATCTTGAAATATATATTTTTCACCTCCTCCTTGTGATTTTGTTAAATTGAGTTTCGATGGAGCTTCTAAAGGGTACCCAAGGGTAGCTGGATTTGGGGTTGTAATTCAGGATTTGAAATTAGATACACTGAGACTTTTTGTGTAGATTTGTGGTTCAATTATCAATAAAATAATAAATCTTTTGGCATTAGAGAAAGGTCTTCACATAGAAATATGGGAAGGTCTTTAGTTATTACTAGTTGATGTCATTTCAAAACTTGTTATACAATGTATGCAACATATATTAAGTGGGAAAGTTCTAGGTAAAAATTTGAAGAGTTAGCAGTTGGAAAGTATCATTGGTCATATCAGTGGTGTGCTTGGTCAATTTGATTATGTAATAGTTCTGCACTTCGGGAGATCAACCAACATGGTCATCTATTTTCTGGTGAACATGGGTTTAACTCTACGACTTTAATATTGAATGAATGTTGGCCCCCTTCTATTGTGGTGGAAGGATTTGAGCTCCTCTAAGCATTATTGGAGAAAGAGAGTTTGGTCAGACATGGCGGTGTTTACTTGGGAAGAGAGGGATCATTCAAAACAATGAGGGATGCTTAACACATGTAACCATTTGGGGGAGGTGTGGTGGTCAGTAGCCACAGGTTTTAGGTTAGCACGCTACCAATATCATCATTTTAAATGCTCGTTAATCGTGCTAGGGTGGCCAAAGTACGTCGAGTGTGAGATTGCAGGAGAGGAATTATCCTCTTCCTCCTTCATCTGGATGGTTTTGTGGTTGTTTTTCTTTGGTTCTCACTTTGTGGATGTAGAGTTTGGATTTGTTTTTTAATTAGATTCTAGGCAGTGTGTTTTGTGCCATTAGACAATGGCAAGGTATGGGTTTTTAATTGGAGTCATGTACAGGGCTTTGGTAGCGAGTTTGGAGGTAAATAATTTTACTTTTATGGTTAGAAATTGTGTCCATGTTTGTTCTTTTGTTTTATGGGAGCCCTCTTGTTACTGGGAATAGTGTCCACTTGGAGCTGTTATTCCCACTAAGACTGGTAGCTTTCCTAGAAACAAACAAGTAAACACTACTTTCGCTTTCCTTTATGAAAATAGACAAGAGTGGAACAAAGGACACCAACCTTAGTCTTGCACTTGTTGTCCTTGCTTGATTCCTCTCCTTCCTGATAGATCTGTCATGCGGAAAGAGTTAATCTTGCGGACAAAACCAACCTCCCTAGAAGCCTAAGAATTTCTAGTGACAAACAAGACAATTAAGAGCAATCCTTCTCTAAACATGCATTATCATGCGAGAAACCAAGTGTTTTCGATCCTACCTGAAGTCCAACGTTGTTGTAGTAGTCTAGCCTCATCGATCCAGATGAGCTCCTCCTTCACTTCGAAACCTGCATACACTAGCAATCAAACGATTACATAAAACCTGAATATCTCATAAAACAAAACATATTCAACATATAGACCAAGGAGTATATGAAACAATTCATTAACAACAAATCATTGAGAAGAATGGACTTATTTGTATTAATAGGAAACAAAAGAAACCATTACAACCTGAGCCTTGGTTTTTTTGCAAGTTCTCCGACGGTCCGCAAGGATTTTTCCTTACTTTGACAAGCTCACCCACTTCCAAATGAAACAAGAAAGGATTGTAATCTCTCCTCAAAGCTTCTACAAGGAAGTCCTATATTCCAGCAGCATTTACCCTTTGGGAATGTTCATCTTTCAACCTCCCCTCCTCTAGCCCAATGCCTGTATTTATAGTGTTCTAGAGGAAGTTATTTAGGTCCAACATCAATGGGATACTCCCTCTTTTGGATGGGGTAGTTCCTATCTTGATGGGATAAGTTCCTCTATCATAGGGATGCATGAACCATCTGGAGGTGCTCAATACACGTCAAACAATCTTCTAGAATGCTCTAGAAGTGACCACAAGTAACTTTTTAAAGATTAAACTCGCGCCTTTTGACCTTTACAGGAGTACGCACCCATCCCTTGACTTACAAAGCATACAAGTACGCAGGTACAATGAGCTTGGGATGCGTACACGCCGGCAAGGTAGAGAGAACCTGCATACCCAGAGATAAACATGATTTTTAATGACTTTCTCTCTTTCTTGAAGTTTGATATGGAGAGCAGAGGTATAAGGCTTGACAAGGAGGATAATATGACTATTGATGGAGCCATTTTAACTGCAGATAGTCATGGTGACAAATTTCAGTGTAACAGATTGCCCCCTAAAGTGCGAAGCCTGTAATAGATAAGGGTTTTATATCATCTAGGAAGGGTGAAGTACTTTATCATTTCAAGGATTATCTCGTGGAGAGCCTGGTCAGAACCTGCAATTTTCAACACAAAATACATATATAAGATTATATCATCGCTGAGGTAGGCATTCCCATACTCAGATCAAAACTTTAACTAACAGACTAACTATTCTGATACAGGAATGATTTCATAATACATCATAATCATAGACTCGTGTAGACACAGTATGGACGCAGCCATCTGTTTATAATTGGTCTACAATATAATGAATACAAAACTCCTCGCAGCCTGGATGGTGGAAACTAGATCCAGGGTCTTCATTTCTACTTCCCGAATCGGTATGATTCTAGCCATGCGAATAAATGAGTTGATGTCGAACATGGTAGAAACCACTTGATTACCAGTCAATGATGTAAACTGTTAACAAGCGTGAGAGAGACCACCAGTAATGTCAATGGTTCTCAAAGTACCCAGCACAATCCATGACATGTGAATGAATGAGTCAATGTCGAACATTTCATGGAATCCTTCGATCTCAAGTCAATGATGAAAATTGACGTCGAAGGCGAGAAACCTGCCATTGATGCATGCAGACTTCAAGGAACTGAATATTTCTAAGTCAACTCTCTAGATAATGTGTTGATGTCGATAGAAAGCGACCCGTCGCAGGCAAGCCCACAACACGAAATCATAGTTCAAGTTGAAGAAATGTTGCTGTAAGGACTGACTCA